>QZFA01000020.1:0-228940 GCA_003614995.1 Cladosporium phlei | reverse complement strand
GGGAGAAGAAGATTCGATTGATGAATTGGCTTAGTTAGTGATGTAATTACTGCATTATTGAGTTAGTAAATCAAGTTTGAAAATTTGAATATGAAAAAGTGAGCGGAATCCCCTACTGAGCGGCTTCCCCTACAGGCACGTTAGCTAATAACAGATTCTAGTCTAATTTTAGCCTAGCTCTTTTAATCTGTAATTCCTACTAGAACTACAGAAGACATTAAGAGTAGATATTACTATGTAAGCTTTACGAATTGCGAAAAGTGGATATTATCTAGCTACTGGATTATATGTCTTAAAATCAATTGAAGCTTAGTTTCTAAATAAAAAAAGTAGTTTATCTAACATTGTAGTAGAGAAATATAATAGTAGAGGATGCTAGTAGAATACTAACTTTTAATTCATAAATTAAAGTTAATCTGTATAAGCTATACTAGCTTAATTGATTCAAAGATCAGAAGTTAGTAAGCTTAACATATAACGTCATAGTAGAGGTTGTTGACCAGTAGGAGAAGTTGATCACTAAATTAGAGTTTCGACCTTTAGAAAATCATGATTCAGTTAGTTTGTCAAAATCAACTTTAAAACTCTACGAACTCTAACTTTAGGGTATCAACCTTCTTTGAATCTGATTTGAGCTACATAGTAGTTATACTAAAAAAAGGTTATCTAGAAAGACATATTATAATATAGTAGTCTTAGACTTTATAGTAATAGTAGTATTATAAGCTCATAAGCTATTTTAGTAATTACTTCATTTATATAAAGTATAATTGAGTCCATAAACTATAGCTTAATTAGTTTTACGCTGGCTAATTTATTAGATAAGATATTACTCATTATAGGAAATTGTTTCTATATATATCTTAGAATACCTCTAAAATCTACTGATTTCAGTACCTTAGTAATTAAATATTAGTATAGTAAAGACAAATCAAGCAATCTTAATTAGAGTGTCATGTTAGTATATAACAGCTCTATCTTTACAGAAAGGAATAGCTTAATAACTTTGCTACAGCCTTAGTTATTATTTATAGCTTAATTATCTTAGAATAGAAATCTAGCTTAAAGAAAACTTATCTTTTATTAGCTAATCGCTTAGTTATTTATTACCTGATAAAGCTATAATCTTTAGGATAGAGAGAATATCTATTCTGCCTACTAATAATTTCATTTAAAGTAATTTTAATTAACAAATTTAAAGTTATAAGTCTCTTAAGCTATAAACTTTAATATAGTAATTAACTTCTTCTACTAGTTAATTACTTCTACTATAGTATTAGTAAATATTTAATAAAGATTTTAGTCTTATCAAGCTAGTACTTATTAGACTGATTTATATGCTTTTTTCTAAAGATATATATATCTAATATAATTTTTTATAGTTATAACTTTTACTAAATACTAAGCTTTATTATGTATTCTATATTGGTTTTAGCTATAGTTAGACTAAGTTACTATATAGTATATAACTATTATTATTAAGTTAGATAAGTAACTTTATAATATTAATAAATACTCTTAGAATATAGATAAATAGAAACTAAAATATTCTTAGAAATATCTAGTCTAGCCTATATTATATATAGAGAGATATTAGAGATATTTATTATTATTTAATTGTAAAAAATAGATATTACTAGCTGTATTAAAGCTCTAACATTTATAAATAGCTAGTATAGCTAATAGTATTTAAAACAGAATATAAGCTATACTATTAAGTTAAGCTTATAAAGAAGGTAAATCCTCTCGAGCTATAAAACCTTAATTTTATTACCTTACTTATAGACTATCTTTAACCTATTAATCCTATATATATTAAGCTAAGATTAAACTTAGACGATATTTATATTACTAACTTATACTAGCTAGCAATAGAGAGTACCTATACGCGGTACTAGCTACGAACCTAAGGGTACCGCCCTTAGAGCTAAACCTCTCTATCCTATCTAGATTACGCCCGAGGCTAGCGGATAAAGGAGTCCTAGGACTTACGCCCTACGCTAGAAGTATAAACTGCCTAATTAAACTACTAATCCTAGTACGGCAATTACTAATAAAAGAACTAATACTAATACTCCTATACTTTTCTCTATAATCTAGTAAATACCCTCTACGATCTCAGTCCTAAGAGACAATCCCATATGAGAATTCTTATAAAGATATTACTATTATAAGAACTAATACTAATACTCCTATACTATTCTCTCTAAGCTAGTAAATACCCTCTAGGATCTAAGGCCTAAGAGTAATAACCTTAGGCGAATTAGACTAAAGAGGAGGATAGAGTATATAGGAAGAGAGGTTTTAATAATACCTAGAAAGAGAAGGATACAGATTAAAGAAGAAACTTAGGAAAACCCTATAGATATATACTACCTAACTATATATAGCCCTAGGCCTAGCTAGGCCCTAGTACCGGTTAAGGACAGATTAGCTAAGAGGAAGGACTTACCCCCCTCCCTAGAGGTACTCTTATTCCTAAAGGCTAGGTAGCTAATAGAGACTATCCTTAATACTACAATTAGGGTAGCCTATAATAGAACTACCTAGGTTTTATATATAAGATAAAAAATCTAATTTCTAAGGATATAGGTTATATAACTAGATACTAAGGAAGGGTAAGGATAGTTACTAAAGATAGAGAGCCTAGTAGGAGTAAAACCTAGTAAAAGAGAGGGAGGAAGATAAGACACTTATATATAAAGGGGAGTATAAGATAGAATAGAGGGTATAGCCGTACTAGGCTAGCCTTCTAACCTAAATAGGCTCCTAATAAGCCCTTAATAGCTATAACAGTCTAAGATTAATATAAAGGATACTAGAACTGCTACTATTAGAAGGAAAGAGACTAGAACGATAAGAGTAAAGCTACTAAGAACCACTAAATAAGAACATAACCTAAAGAAGATAACTTAAGGCCTACTATTCTAGTTATACTACCCTACGGCTAATAGAGTAGCGAAGGATATTATAATACGTATAGAGATCCTCCCGACTGTCTAAAAGCCCTATAAACCTAAAGAGTAGGCTTAGTAACCTATATAACTTTATAGAACCTAAAGGTTTTTATACCTAATAGCCTTAGGCTAGATAGCTTTTCCTTTAAGCTACCTATATAGAGATAGCTACTTATCCCTCGTAGGAATAGTATAGCAATATAAGAACTTTATATATACTAACGTATACTTATTAAGCTTTAAGAAGTTAAAGCTAGTAACTAATTAACTTATAAGTTTTAGAGTTACAATCCTTTTAAAAAGAACTAGTCTAGTAGTATATACACAATATAGAGGTAAAGATCAGATACTATCCTTAATTTTAAAATTCTGCTATATACATTATAGTACCTATATATTAATATTAGTCTGTATAGGGAACTAAGTATACTTTAAGATCTGTAGTATATACTAATAAGATAAGAAACATAAGGAGTAAGTTAGCTAGTAATAGTGAGAATATATAGACTAGCTAGCCTAGTCCTTTTTAAAAGGATTGTAAAAGCTCTAAATTAGTATTCTACTTCTTCTACTATTCTGCTCCCTCTATTAAGATATCATATACGACCTAGGAGCTAGGACACTATAACTAATATTATTCTTAGATTAGAAAGTACTAGGATTTCAAACATAAGTTTAATAGAGTCTAACTAGTACCTATTATATGTTTAATAACAATGAGATTATAGTCTCAGAGTTAAATATTAGCTAGTAGATATATTAGACTAAGTCATAATTGTTTTTAAATTATTTACTTTATATGAAATTCGTAATAATTCTATCTAGTTGTAAACTCTAGATAATAGTTATTATTTAGCGTCTTACTAATTCTTAGTTCTAACTGTATTACTATAGATTTATAGAGAAGAAAAAGAAGTAAGATTACTAAAGAATTATTTATTTAGATATAGAAGTATAGGATTGACTCTTCTTTTTCTACTAATACTATAGTAGAAGTCGTAATAGTAGGATAGTATTTAAAACTTAGGCTTTGAGAATCAACTATTATAAGCTATATTAGGATTTATCAGCTGAAAACCATGTGTTAAAAAAAATCATATATAATACTATATACATTTAGAAGTCATCTAATTTAAGCTAGTACTGATAAAAATAAAGCCTATCTTAGATAGAAGCTTAAATTATGTGGCTCTCTTTGTTCTAGTACTTTTAAATTAGTTATAACTTAGATGATAATAAGTAAGTAAAGCCGATTTTTACTCTAGTTAATAGTACTTTGTATTATATGATTATTTGAAATCTTATACTCTAGGAATCCTTACTATACTTTCAGATCAATATATCTTAAAAACTAAGAAACTAATAGAGCTATTATTGAGTTATTATGTACTTAATAGATAGAAATTAGTTAGGAGAAAGTTTATAAGCTTCTTTATCATAAATTACTAGCTTATAATTTTTCAAAGTTTGTTTTCTCTATCTGATAACCTCTAGTATAACGTTTAGTTCTTAATTCTCTTTAAATTAGATTTAAGTAACATAGAGCTTTAACTAAGTTTGAATAGAGTTGAGCAGATATTAAGTCAACGATTAAGATAATTCATTAAGCTTGACAACATAGTAGAGGCTGCATAATAGTAGAAGTAGTAAAACACTAATTTGGAGTTTACAGTTTGAATAAATCACAAGTCTGTTAGATACTAACTTTAATCTCTGAAAGATTAACATGACTTATACAAATTAACGTTATGATAGAAGCTGTTAATCAGTATAGGAAGTTAACTACTCAATTGAAGTTTATAGCCTGTAAAGCTTCTAACTTAAGATGTGTTTATTAGATTGACTTTAAATTAAGTTGTTAGTAAGTATAGAGTATATTCACTACCTGGTTATGACTCTAGCTTGATTGTGTAATAATTAACTAGGCTATAATTAAACTAATATGAGTATAGTATTTCTTTTAGCTAGATTTCTATTATAAGGTAATTAAACTATAAATAAGATTATCATCGAGCTATTAGACTTTTCTTTCAACTAAAGATAGATTTACTACATATCTTCATACTGTATAACCTAAGTTAGCTTGATTATACTTATGTATACTTGTATTGAATTACTAAGAAGCGATATTCTAATATATCTACCTAGACTATAGTAAAATATATAGAGAGATAAATATCCTATAACAAGTAATATCTTATTAAGATAATCAGTTGAGAAGAAACTATTCAGACTAGATTAGAGCTATAAATTAAACTATTGTATATAAGACTGAAAGAATTACTAGTCTTGCTTATTAGCTTATAATACTAATGACTATTAGTATGGAGTCTAAACCTATTGTATTGTAATACTTCTTCTTCCATAAGCTAAAACTCTATTACTTTAACGTTATGGTAGGGGAAGCGGGAGAGTGAGGGAAGCGAGACAGAGAATAAGGTTTACTAAGTTCAAAAGGTCATAAGTTGGTGAATAAGCTAAGTTGATTTCTGAAACTAACACTAACTGAACCTTATCATGTAAAAGCACTTATAACCAAGTTTAAACTAGATCAGTCCAATACCTATAGAGATATATTAATTCAAAATAGAGGTCTTGAAATCTTAGAAAGCTATAAATAAACCAATTCTATAGATTATAAGCTAAAGAGCTAATTTCAAAACTTCAAAAAAATATAATACTAGATACTAACTATAGTAAGTTAATGTAGCTTAGTAGAGTAAGACTAACTTAGGCCTATCAATTGATAAATGAGTTGAAGGCTGAAAATATCTCTATGTATTTATCGGAATTTTCTGGGTATTTTCAGGAATAGGCCTATAATCTCCTATTTCTAGCTACTGTATTAATTAATACTAGCCCTAATAACGCTTATTAAGCTTAACCAACTGGATAGCTACCTATTATACAAGCTAATAGAGTATTATAGAGAATTTCAGCTTAATTAATTAATTATTAACTAAGTTATAGCTCTAAAACCTAAGATTTTGAAATCTAGCAAATCTAAGACCCTAATTTAGATAGCTTATAGCTTAATTAGTACTAGCCTGATTAGGCTAAAAACTAAGAAGTCAACTTTAAATATATGAAACTTACTAACTCTCAATTTTCAGCTCAATAGCACTAATAGTTATTAAGTTAAATCCCTTTCAAGCTATGGACTCCAAGTGTCTGTCCCGCTTCCCCTACCATGACGTTAAGTACTATATAGCTGTAATTGACTTTAAAGTCAATATACTAGATTTGAGATTAGTAAAGTTTTAAAGTTAGTCTTAGCTAAATAACTGATTTATGATTTTTTAAAGCTTACAATCTTCTTTGTTCATTAAGCTCTTCTACTAGATGATAATCTTTACTATGATGTTACTATAATTAACTTAAGAAAACAAAGAGATTTAGAAAATAATCTATAGTTATAGATTCTAAGAAGATTAATTAGTAAATTAGTTAGTACTTAATTTTCTATTTTACTAGCTATACTAAAGATATAACTTTAATATTCACTTATAATTCTTAGATTCATTCCTAGCTTTTCAAATTACTCTTATTAGTTAAGCTAACTATACTATTTTCAAGTAGACTTCTTTTTAATAGCTACTTTTCTTTTAAATCTTATCTATATTTAAACAAAACTTTTAGTAAATAAAAATACTAGAATAATATTATAATATTATAATAGAAAAAGTAGAATAGTAGGAAAAGTAGAATACAAATCAAGCTTTACTAAGTTCAAGAGATTATAAATTAGTAATTAACAGATATCTATCTTTCAAAATCTAATAAATAAATATATAGTGTATAGAGGACTTACAAATCTGATCTTTACTAATTCAGTTCAATGTTAGCTAAAATATATTAATTAAAAGATAAGATACTAGAATCATATAGACCTAGACTTCTCAGCCACTTTCATAGTTATATTACTATCTAATAATATAGGTTAGAAAATTATTCTAACTTAATAGATTAATAGTATTACTAAGTAATTAGCTTAGCTAAATTAGATTATTAATAGCTATTTTCTAGAGTTAATAAAAGAAGTTAGAAGAATTAGTTCTTCTATATATATAGAGTATACTAGGTATATCTTAGACTATATCTAAAATCTTCTATATTTAGCTTGTTATTAAGTTATTATATAGCTGATTTAAATTTCAGCTATTAAAATCTAAGAATACACTATTATAAAATAGTCTATTAACTAAAGAATAGTCTATCTAGATTTCTTCTAAGATATTTATTTGTAAAATATTAATAGCTAAAGATAGATCTCTATCTATCTCTAAATTTAGAAAACAAAGCTAATTAATTTTATGCCTTTATCTTCTAGGAAACTGATTATACTACTATTATAATAATAATATAAGGATATATCTAGTAAGCTATCTGTAATATCTTTCTTACTCTAGAATTCCTTAAGATTCTTTAATCTAAAGCTTGTATATTACTAACTAATTAAGATTAATAAAAACAATAATTTAATCATAACTATAGTAGATCTTACTAAAAAGGTATATAGGAATTTATAAGCTTCTACCATATATAGGACGTAGAGCTTAGAGTTAGTATCTATTAAGTTAGTTACTACAAATTTAGCAACATTACAATATTATCAAGTGATCAGTTTTAATACTCTATCATATGACTCTTAGCCATAGAACAATTGAAGTAGGCTATCAAATTCAATATGTTACATCTGTCTATATCAATGTTACTTGATTGATGATACACTCGTCTTATCTTATCGATTCAGTTGTGACCCATTCTGGCAGCAATCACAAGCTCAACCCGCTTCCTCCTCTCTTCTTCGCCTACAGCGTGCAGATCGTCAAACACGTGGTCCATCTCTTCGAGACTCTTGCCGGAAGTTTCTGGAACGAACCAGTAGACCCACACTAGCGAGAGCAGGCAGAAGAAAGCGAAGAAGACGTATGCTCCGTATCCGGTGTTTTCTACCAAAAAAGGCGTGAAAAGGCCGATTATGAAGTTGAAGAGCCAGTTGGAGCATGTGGAGAGACTAGATTTCACACGGATGTGTTAGTTGGCGGATTACTTGTAGAAAACTGAGGGGAATGCGTACGCAACTCCCTTAGCGCGAAGGCTAGAGGGGAAGACTTCGGAGGGCATTGCCCATGGTACAGGGCCCTTTTGGGTGTTGTCAGCTTGAACCACTTCATCCAACGGCATTCGTATCACTGTACTAACCCAAGAAGCCCCGAACGCGAGCATATATGCCAGAAGCATACCAACGCTGGTCCAGCCTTCAAGGCGGTGTGAAGGCCAGTCATACGAGAACTTGCCAACCAAAACCGAGATGACCAGGTGCGAGAGGAACATGACCAAACTGCCCCAGAGGAGCAAGGGTCGACGGCCGATTCTGTCCATGGTCCATAGCGAAGATATAACTCCTAAAAGTTGCGCGCAGTTTAGAACACCGGACATGACAAGCTGCATGTTGTACTCGAGGCCCATTGTCTTGCACAGGCTCGGGGCGTAATAAATAATCGCATTAATTCCGACGAACTACGCCGAATTTGTTAGCATAATTGCAAATGGACGTCCATATGGTGACCACTTACCTGCTGGAAGAACATTAAACCAGTACCCACGAAAGTCCGGCGCCAGCATCCACCTTTGAACAAATCAATCCAGCCTACAATCTCAAGCTTGATAATGTTGCTAACTGTACGCTTTTGCAGATGCGGGTGCCTCTCAACGCTGATTTCAGCGTGCAACGCAACCTCGGCGCGGATATCAAACCACTCGCGTTGGATCCGGGGGTCCGTAGGTGGGTGTTGGCGTAGCTTGGAGAGCGCTGCCAGAGCCTCGTCGTCGCGGTCTTTAGAGCAAAGCCATCTGGGCGAGAAGGGGAGGAAAATGATTCCGACGCCTAGGACAGCGCCGGGCACCACCTGGATGAGGAACGGAAGCCTGTAGGACCACTCGCTGGGAATGTGAAGTGTTCCGTAGGTCGTCCAAAAAGCAATAACGATTCCAGTGACGATGCTCAGCTCCTCAAGCACCAGCAGGGTGCCTCTTATTGGTGGAGGCGACAGCTCAGCGATATAAAGTGGAACTACCATAGAAAGCATGCCGATTCCAATGCCTCCGACAAAGCGGGCGAAAGTCAGCATGGCATAGTCTGTCGCCGATGTTTGCAGAATCGAGCCAATGATGAAGATGACGACGGCGACCACGATGGAGTACTTGCGCGACAGTTTGTCCGCGATCCATCCCTGGTTGAAAGCACCGAGCAGCGCGCCTACCTCGATCATCGCGGTCATCAGGCCTTTGTAGAACCCTCCACCTTCGCCGACTTCTGGGAATCGTTCTAAGAACTGCGGCATGACCAGGATGACGGAGACGATGCCCTGGTCGTAACCGAATAGAAGGCCGCCTGTTTGGTATTAGCCCCCGCTCACGCGTCGATGGGTTTCAATGGACTTACCAATGGCGGAAAAAAGAGCGCAGAGGGCGACATAGTAGGAGGCAAAAATGCCTTTGAAGCCCGGCTCGCAATACGGTTCAGGTTCGTCGAAGAGAGAGTGGCCTGCATGCACAACATCTTTATATTCTTTTAGCATCGATTACATCATTGTCTTTGAGTCCCGAGATGCAGAAAAATGTGGTTTTAGCGGCATGGAGGGTAGCAAGATGAGATGTGAAGCGTTTGGCTCGATGCTCCGTCGAACAGTAAACAGCGTAATGTCGACGGGATGCAAGGAAGAAGACGATGCAAATGGAAGATGAGCTCACCTACCCTGTGTTTCGAACAGCAGCGGCTCAGATTCTTGTAAAGCCATTTCAGTCGATTGTATGTCCTTCTCAGTCGCCGACATACAACACGTCGATTCAGAGGTCACCCCTTGAAGCGGTCGTCACGCGGAAAGGTCATTCCGGAGCCAGTCTGGAGAGAGAGAAGCCCCATAAAATATGGCAAAAGCTGTCTTATCATTGGCTGGTTTGACTCCAGGCGCTTTCCGAGCACTAGGGTTAGGGTTGGTGTAAGCAATGTGAACAGAGCAATCGATGATGCTTCTGAATGAGTGGGTTCCCTGACCTGACTAATTAATGCTCGATTAGTGGTTGGTACTCGTCTTCAGCACTCACTGCGTCTGTGGCAAGTGGAGGGTTTGATTTTATCGTCGAACACGCATTGTCATCGTTTTCCATTGTTACCCAACACAAGAACGAGGGTGATCATCGCCCAAATTGTCAGCATCAGCCATGTCCGACCCCCAATCCCTCTCGCCGCGATCACGCTTCTTATTCTCCGACCTCACGCCCAACAACAAGACAACGCAAGCAGCCGCACACACCCACAACAAGCCCAGACTCGTCACATACCCAGTCTTGTATCGCGGCGCCTCCTCAGTGATGAAGATGTTACTCGCCACGATACCACCGCAGTTGCCGAATCCGACCATCATAGCACTGGCGATTGAGCGTTTGTAATGGCCGGTCATGTTGTTCTGAATCCAAGCCAAAGTCACAGGCTGGCACGTATAACCGCCGGAAACGACTGAGGTGTTGTTAGACTTGAGGCAATATTAGGTGATGGGGAGAGAGTTGGGGGCGTACTAAGGAAGATGGCAAAGTAGCGAACACCCACAGACACAGAGTCCTGGCACAGCAGAATGATGTACCCGACCGACGCCATGCAGATGCCAAGAATACAGAACCCAAAGCGATGGCGCGCGCGGTCGGCACACCAGGCAATAACGAGCGACACCACAGTCGCCACCACGAAGACAGGTATGCTCCGGATCTGGGCCGCTTCTGCCGTGAAGCCTAGATCTCTGATGATGGTTGGTGTGAAGAAGCTAGTGGCGTAGCCGGTGTTGACGATTCCGATGTACATGACCACGCGGCAGTAGATCTTCCAGTCGCCAAAGACTCGCTTCCGTGCAGGGCCATCGAGGCGGTTCATTTTTGCGTCGGCGACGTCGGCGCTCAGGCGGGCGATCAGCAGGCGTCTCTCGTCTTCGCTCAGGAACTTGGCGGTCTCGGGCCAGTCTGGGATCAACCACTTGGAGACGATGGCTACGCCAACTGTGATGATTCCTTCGCTGTGACATGTCAGCGCGCGGTTCACACGGAAAGAAAGGTCGATCCGACGAACATGATGAAGATCCAGCGCCAACCCTCATAGCCACCCAGCCCGTCCAGTTTGGCCAAAGCATAAGCCAACAGACCACTGAACGCGCCCGCCAGAATCGCTCCGCAGAAGAACAGGTTCAGGCGCCACTGGAGCTCGTAACGTTTATAGTACCTGTATAAGTATGTTAGTAAAGGAGAGGCTGACTTGTTTGAGTTAGATCACTTCCATGCTGATAAGGTAAACGGAACCGGGAAAGAAACCGGCTTCGAAGAGGTCAAGCAACAGGCGCATCGCTATCAGACCAGCTTGGTTTCGGACGAGACCTTGGCCGACGGTGGCTATTCCCCAGAGGAGCATGATAGCGGCAAGCCAGGTGGATGGGGCGACTCTTTTGAGGATGATGTTGCTTGGAACCTGTTCCCGCGCGGGACTGTCAGTGATGGTTCAGTGGGAGGGAGGGTGTTGGAGTTCACCTCGAATAAAATGTACGTGATGAAGAACGTGAAGAGAGCCACGTTGTAATCGTCTCCGGTCATGTTCAGGTCGTCAGTCATGCCCTGTATCTTTGCGTTCCCGATATTGGTGCGGTCGAGGAACGCAAGCCTGATGGACCGCAAATCAGCATCCACGGATGGAATGATTGACACGAAAACTGCAACATACATGAACAAAAACCACAAGATCGGCACCACATGCAAGTCGATCTTTCGCAGGAGCTTCTTCTCAGCTGCCGGGTCGATCTCGTATTGCATTGCGTCTCGACTGGTTTTCACTGCAGTGTCTTCAATATGAAGCTCCTTAAGCTTGTCGTCTGCAATGTGAGAATCCATCTTGATAACTGTACCTTCCAGGCGAGTGTAAATGAGACAACGAGAGATAAGAAGCTATATGTAGACAGACTTGCCTTCGAACTGCTACCTCGACTATATAACGCGCTGCGATGGCAGCGCCCAGGCTTTTGTGGATGCCACCCCGCAAACGCCAACAGGACTGTCTATTGTCCATCTCTACCCTTGTACCCAAGGGACCTGTCATGTCTGATTTACTTCAGCTTCCCCATGATCGACGTGTGGTATCCCCGCATTTGCCTAGCCTAGCCTGCGCCTGAAGCGCACGCGACGGGAGAAGTCAAACCGGCAGATAGGCGAGGTGAGCTAGCCCGAGGTCGATTGTGGTTTGGCGGTGTGGATATGCGGAGGGACAGCTTGGGCGACCTCCGCAGTTGTTGACCCAAGATATGCCGCTGGAATTCGAGGACAGTATGACATTGCTCCCGCAGTCAGTACTGACAAGAGCTCATGAATGAAAAATCCCGGCCGTTTTAAGTGAGGTTTCGCAGTCGGGCCACTCAAATGCGCTTTGCATCTTTCCGTGACACGGACTGGAGCATTTCCCTGACAAAAGTAGTCCTCTGGTGGCATCTTCGTAGCCTTGTGCAAGTCCAGTCCGGTCAATGGTTGCGACGGGCACTTTCATGTGTCACCAGTACTCGATCGAGACATAGCCAGTATGGTAATGGTGTTTCTGGGCGCCTTCATCAGTGCACCACCCGTCTTCAACGCATCTTGCTCTTGGCCGCATCTCCAAGCCTGCGCAACACCTCTCTCTGCTTCACGGCTTTCTCCTCGAGCATCTTGATCTCAGCCTCCTGCTGTTCCACATCGCGGTCCATATCCGGTAGCTTCTCCAGCTCGCGCAGGGCTTTGCGAATTTTGTTCTTGATCCCTAGCACCTCGTGCGGTAAGTCTCGAGGCTCGAGCGGCTGGAGTTCGGCGTAAGAGGTTGCGTCGGCATCGACAGTCGCCGCTTGCATAGGGTCGGTCGGTGCATGGTCGATGCGAGCCAGGATCTCGTACAGTGGAGGTAGGATGTCGAAGGTCTGCGGCGGAGGTAGTTGGACTTGCTCGGACTCGGACTGTGAGGCTGGTCGGGATGAGTCTGCGGCCGAGGTGTTGAAGGATAGAGTGAGTGCCATGTTGGCGGTTGTGATGACAGATAGTTGTGAATTTGATGCGACGCGATGCGATGGTGATGGTGAGATGTAATTCGCGTGTCGTGCGATTCGGAGTAGAACGGGATGACTGCCGTGGGTGTGCTGGCAACGCTCCGAGATGTCTTCGTTTGTTTGGAGATACAAGAGAATGTTCACTTACATGAATCGGTACAAGCCAATGAATACCTAGCAGAGCCGCAGTCGTTACTTTCACTTGAGGCTCGGCGGGATTTGTGACGCGCTGGGCCCGGACCACGTGGGGTTTCAAGTCGGCGTTCAACATTTTCCCAAGTGAAGTCAAGTACCCCGCGACCCATACCAACAACTCACTGCTTCGTTGTCAGTGATCTACCATACCAAAACACATATTCAGAGGGTGAGTATATATTTACGCCCCAATCATTCCTTCAAACAACACTAATCCCCCTCCAGCCTCTTCCAACATGGTCAACCAAAAGGTCGCTCTTATCTGCATCGACGGATGGGGAGTTGGCTCTGCCACCAGCGCTCCCGAGGGCAATGCTATCCTCAACGCTGAGACTCCCTGGATGGACGAGTTCGCCAAGGATGGCAGCAAGTACGCCGAGGGCTACACCGAGATCGATGCCTCCTCCCTCGCCGTCGGCCTGCCCGAAGGCCTCATGGGCAACTCCGAAGTCGGTCACTTGAACATTGGTGCTGGCAGGATTGTGTGGCAGGACGTTGTCCGAATTGACAAAACCATCAAGGACGGCGACATGAACAAGGTTGAGAACGTGGTCAGGAGCTTCAAGCGGGCCCAGGAGGGTAACGGCAGACTGCACCTTTGCGGTCTGGTCTCGGATGGCGGTGTGCACTCGCACATCAACCACCTCAAGTCGCTGCTCAAGGTCGCCAAGGAGATTGGCGTGCCCGAGGTCTACATTCACTTCTTCGGTGACGGCCGCGACTGCGACCCCAAGAGCGGCAAGGGCCACCTTGAGAACCTCCTGGCCTTCACCAAGGAGATCGGCCTTGGCAAGGTTGCGACGATTGTCGGCCGTTACTACATCATGGACCGCGACAAGCGCTGGGACCGCGTCGAGGTTGGCATGAAGGGTCTTGTCACCGGCGAGGGTGAGGAGTCGAGCGACCCTGTCGCAACCTTTGCCCAGCGCTACGAAGCTGGTGAGACCGACGAGTTCATCAAGCCTATCATTGTCAATGGCAAGGAGGCCCGCATCCAGGACAACGACACCGTCTTCTTCTTCAACTACCGTTCTGACCGTGTCCGTGAGATCACCCAGCTTCTCGGCGATCAGGACCGCAGCCCCAAGCCCGACTTCCCCTACCCCCAGAACATCGACATCACCACCATGACCCGCTACAAGACCGACTTCACATTCCCTGTCGCCTTCGCACCCCAGGTCATGGACAACGTGCTTGCCGACTGGCTCTCCCAGAAGGGCATCAAGCAGTCTCACATTGCCGAGACCGAGAAGTACGCCCACGTCACCTTCTTCTTCAACGGTGGCCAGGAAGTGCAGTACGACGGCGAGGACCGCGACATGATCCCTTCACCCAAGGTCGCCACTTACGACAAGGAGCCGAAGATGTCCGCCATGGCTGTCGCCGAGAAGATGGCTGAGCGCATTGCTGAGGGCAAGTACGAGTTCGTCATGAACAACTTCGCCCCGCCAGACATGGTTGGCCACACTGGTGTGTACGAGGCGGCTGTTGAGGCCGTGTCTGAGACCGACAAGGCTATCGGCAAGGTTTACGAGGCTTGCAAGGCCAACGGATACACTCTCTTCGTCACCTCAGACCACGGGTAAGGATAGCGAGACTCATTGGAATGAATCAACGACTAACACACTCGCAGTAACGCTGAGGAGATGCTCAACGAGGCCAAGACTCCCAAGACTTCGCACACCCTGAACAAGGTGCCCTTCGTCATGGCCAACGCTCCCAAGGGCTTCTCCCTCAAGAAGACCGACGGTGTCCTCGGTGACGTCGCTCCCACTGTCCTCGAGGTCATGGGTCTCGACCAGCCCAAGGAGATGACCGGCACCTCTCTCCTCGTCAAGGCTTAGACGAAAGTCAAGTCTGGAGATAATGTTGTTATGAGCGGATGATATTCTGAAAGTGTTGAGCGTAGGCGCTGGTGGCGCTGTGAGGTTGATTGACCGGCCTGACATGACATGTGGATAGAAAGGACTGCATATAGATTGTTGAAAATGCCGAAAACGTCGAAGACCAAAACCTCTGCTTAGGTAGCTCTCATCCCATCACAAGCATGCATTCGAAGAGTCTTGTTGAGATTGCGAGACTGTTGGTCAATAGTACATTCGTGTGAGGTATCGTACACTAAATCACATAGACTGATAGTCTCGAAATCAGTCGAGACTGTACCAGTTACCACACCTTCCACCAAGACTTCCCATCCTTACTCTGCTTTGCCTCCGCAAGAGCAGCGATCTGCGCATCTTGCTCCAGATCTTTGTTCTTCCGTCTTTCTTCGCGGATCTTCTCTCTCCTTGCCTCCCGCGCCTTCTTCTCCATATCCTTCTTGCTCAAGATCTCCATAGCCCTAGTCATGCCCTCCTTCTCCATCTGGCGTTTGTACTGGCAGTACTGGTACATCCCCAACGAACCAAATACCCATGCGCCGACGGCCCAGTTGCAAGAGGTCCATACTTTGCCTGTAATAGTAAAATAGTCAGAACAACACATCTTTCCACTCTTCTTCTCAATTCCCGTGCAACAACATACCACCAGCCAGCGCCCTAATACCTCCGAAACCAAAGCCAGACCCAATACCAGTCATGAGCGCATCCCGCACGCAAGGCTTCTTGTGGATCTCTGTGAACTCCTCCAACTTGATCGACTCGAGTGCGTCTCCCACACCGATCTCTTTCGTCTGGCCGCCCGCCGTGTTCTCGGTCCCGCCGGGCATCAGGTTGGCGTTCTGCGGCGGTTGGTAGCCCTGCGCTTTGCCATCCTGCCATTGTGCACCGGTGAAGGCTTTTTGTGTAGGGTCGACGGTCAAGGCCTCGCGGCTGAGATCTTCCTCGATTGCTGAATTCCGTGTGTCGTCGGCCATGGTTGTGGTTGTAGGAGTTTTGGGAGTCGTTTCCTTGGATTGCGCTTCCATTTGGATCGCTGATATCATGGACCTAGACTTTCTGTCGGCGAGCGGCTGCTTCCGTCGCCGAAACACCACTTTAGTAGTCGATCGCGCTTGCGCGTGTATCAACGCGCTCCTTCCGCGTCTTCTCAAGTTCTGGTCAACACCCACCCCTCTTCGCTCGCTCACACCAATGTTTACATGATACCCCAATCGCATTTCCTTTCCTTCTGAACAGTACTCGACACGCGGAATGCTCAATTAAGAATCAGACGAAAATCACAACCCGGTCGAAAACCGACCGGTAAACAATCACACAATGCCTGTCAAGAGGAACGAGGGCAAAAGCCGCTTCAGCAAAACAAGCACACTACACTCCGGAGGCCGGAAGACAAAGACGATAGACGCCGGCTCATTACGATCCACCGAGGCAACCGCACAGAATGAGCGACTGGAAGCGACAAGGCTCGCACACAAGATCGACCAGAACCAAGGCTTCGAGCGATTCGAGGCGGGGAAGAAGCGCACAGGATGGCTCGTGAACATGCACAGCACAAATTTGGAGGACTCGAAGGTACCAGGCGGTCGCGCGGCGGTCGACTACTACTTCATCGATGACGACGGGAGCACATTCAAGGCGAGCGTGGAGTACCTCCCCTACTTCATGATCGCTGTCAAGAAGGGCAAAGAGGCGGAGGTCGAGGAATGGGTGCGGAGAAACTGCGAGGGCCTGGTCAAGACGGTGGATCGATTGGAGAAGGAGGATCTCAAGATGCCGAACCATTTGCTTGGCTATCGGCGGCAGTTCCTCAAGCTCAGCTTCATGAATGTCACCGATCTGCTCTCGGCACGGCGAGTGATCGCTCCGATCGCGGAAAAGAACAAGAGCAAGGTCAGCGCAATGGATATGTACGCAGAAGTCGCGAGCGCCAATGCGGGTTTCGATCTGTTCGACGAGGACGCAGAGAGCGGTCGCAAACCCACATCACTGGCTGATGCGAGCGACTTCATCGTGGACATTCGAGAATACGACGTGCCCTACCACGTACGAGTCGCGATCGATCTGGACATCCGTATTGGAAAGTGGTACAGTGTTGAGTCGAAGAACAGTCGCATATCGCTCACGTGTATCGAAGAGCGTCTGCAGCGTGCGGATCCTGTCGTGCTGGCCTTCGACATTGAGACCACCAAGCTGCCTCTCAAATTCCCAGACGCTTCGTTCGATCAAGTCATGATGATTTCCTTCATGGTCGACGGCCAAGGTTTCCTCATCACAAATCGAGAAATCGTCAGCGAAGACATTCAGGATTTCGACTACACGCCCAAACCTGAATTCGAGGGCCCTTTCGTCATCTACAACGAAGCGAACGAGGAAGCAGTGATCGAGCGGTTCTTCGCGTTCATCAAGGAGGCCAAACCGACAATCATCTCAACATACAACGGTGATTTCTTCGATTGGCCTTTCGTAGAAGCTCGAGCGAGCGTGCACGGCATCGACATGTATGCCGAGATCGGATTCAGGAAGAACAGCGACGACATCTACCAATCAACACATTGTGCCCACATGGACGCTTTTGCCTGGGTCACACGAGACAGTTACCTGCCCCAAGGATCAAGAGGTCTAAAAGCAGTCACAGTTGCAAAGCTTGGATACGACCCTGATGAGCTGGATCCCGAGTTGATGACACCTTACGCCATTGAACGACCACAGGTTCTTGCGGAGTACTCGGTCTCGGACGCTGTCGCGACTTACTACCTCTACATGAAATACGTCCATCCTTTCATTTTCTCGCTCTGCACTATTATTCCTTTCGGTCCGGATGATGTGTTACGAAAGGGAACGGGAACGCTTTGCGAGACTCTCTTGATGGTGCAAGCCTATCAGAAAGAGATCATTCTGCCGAACAAGTACATCCAGCCTCGAGAAGCTTTCTGGGAAGGACATTTGCTGGAGTCAGAGACGTACGTCGGCGGTCACGTTGAGAGTATAGAGGCTGGTGTGTTCCGCAGTGACATTCCCTGCAATTTTGCAGTGGACCCTACCGCCATCGACGAATTGCTAAACGATTTAGACGGTGCTTTGAAGTTCAGCATCACCGTCGAAGAGAAGAAATCGCTAGACGACATCGAGAATTACGATGAGGTCAAGGCCCAAATTGCGGAAAAGCTACAGCAGCTGAAGGAGACCCCCAACCGCAGTGAGAGACCTTCGATCTACCATCTGGATGTCGCATCTATGTATCCAAACATCATGACGACAAATCGGCTCCAGCCCGATAGTATGATCGACGAATCAGTCTGCGCCGCCTGCGACTTCAACCGACCTGGCAAGACCTGCGACAGAAGAATGCCCTGGGCATGGCGTGGCGAGTTCTTGCCGGCCAAGCGCGACGAGTACAACATGATCCGGCATGCTCTGGAGAACGAGAAGTTCCCGCCGAAGTATCCCGGTGGCCTCTCACGCGCGTTCCATGACTTGACTCTGGACGAACAGACCGGCCATGTGAAGAAGCGCTTGACGGACTACAGCAAGAAGATCTACCACAAGATTCACGATCAGAAAACCATCGAGCGAGAGGCTATCATCTGTCAGCGAGAGAACCCCTTCTACATTGATACTGTCAAGGACTTCCGTGACCGTCGCTACGATTACAAGGGAAAGCAGAAAGTCTGGAAGAACAAGACCTCGGATTTGGAGAAGAGCGGTGCTAGCTCGGCAGAGGTCGAAGAGGCGCGGAAGATGATTGTGCTCTTCGATTCTCTTCAGCTGGCTCACAAAGTCATTCTCAACTCTTTCTACGGCTATGTCATGCGAAAGGGTTCGAGATGGTACTCGCTCGAGATGGCCGGTGTCACTTGTTTGACAGGAGCCCACATCATTCAGATGGCGCGTCAGATCGTCGAGCGCATCGGTCGTCCGTTGGAATTAGACACCGACGGAATTTGGTGCATCCTGCCTGCGACATTCCCAGAGAACTTCAACTTCAAATTGAAGAACGGCAAGAAGCTGACGGTTGCTTACCCTTGTGTCATGTTGAACCATCTGGTGCACAGGAACTTCACCAACCATCAGTACCAGGAGCTCGTGGACCCGGCGACCTTCAGATATGAGACACACAGTGACAACACCATCTTCTTCGAAGTCGACGGACCTTACAAGGCCATGATCTTGCCCACGTCGAAGGAAGAGGACAAGAACCTGAAGAAGCGCTATGCCGTCTTCAACGACGACGGCACGCTTGCTGAGCTGAAGGGTTTTGAGATCAAGCGACGTGGTGAGCTGAAGTTGATCAAGATCTTCCAGCAACAAATCTTCAAGTTCTTCTTGGATGGCACTACTCTGGCAGAAGTGTACGGCGCGGTTGCGAAGGTAGCCAACAAGTGGCTCGATGTCTTGTACAGCCGTGGCTCTACTTTAGTGGACGAGGAGCTGATCGAGCTCATTTGTGAAAACAAGAGCATGAGCAAGACGCTCGAGGAGTACGGGTCGCAGAAATCCACGGCCATCACCACGGCCAAGCGTTTAGCGGAGTTCTTGGGGGACCAGATCATCAAGGACAAGGGCTTGAACTGCAAGTACATTGTGGCGTCCCGCCCTCGCAGCTCTCCTGTTACCGATCGCGCTATCCCCGTGGCTATCTTCTCCGCCGAGGAGTCTGTCAAGCGTCACTACCTTCGCAAGTGGCTTAGGGAGGATCCTGGCGACATGGATCCTAGGAACGTCATCGACTGGAACTACTACCTCGAACGCTTGAGCTCGCAGATCCAGAAGCTCATCACCATCCCCGCAGCGCTGCAGAAGGTTAGCAACCCTGTGCCTCGTGTACCGCATCCCGACTGGTTGAACAGGAGGATTCGGATCAAAGAGGATGTGTTCAAGCAGAAGAAGATGACCGACCTTTTCGCGAAGAAGCCGTTGGAGGAGCTTGACACCAACACCATCAATCCCAGAGCGGGTGCGGATCTCGAAGACTTTGGTGCGACCATTATGTCTAAGATCAGACCTGCCTTGACTGCAAAGAACTCAGGCAAACAGAAGCGCAAGGAAAGAGAGACCGAGGCCGTCTCTATCAATCCGTACGACGCTCTGCCGGCAGTCATGCCCAACATACACACCGACTACAAGGGCTGGCTCAAATACCAGAAACAGAAGTGGAAGATCCAGAAAGAGGCTCGCAAGCGTCGCAGACAGCTATTTGGAGAAAAGCGCCAGGATGCCACCGACGCCATTGGAACGCTCTTCCGTCAACAAGCTGAACTGGTTTACACCGCCGATTGGCAGGTGCTGCAACTGCGGGAGACTGAGACGCCAGGTGAAGTTCGGGCGTTCGTGCTCATCGACCAGAAGGTGCATCAACTGAAGGTCGTCGTACCTCGACAGGTCTTCCTCAACTTGAAAGAGGATGACATGCCCGATGTCTCCGTCGACGGCGTTGAGGCTGAGAAGGTCACCAACTGGACTCTACCGAACGGCCATCCTTCAAAGCATCTCTTCAAGCTGAGTATGAGCGAGCAAATCTACGTGCAGGAGAGTGAGAAGCTGGCGATGCTGTTCCAACACCACAGTGTCGAAGGTGTGTACGAGACTCAGGTGCCACTCAATCTCCGTGCGATGCTTGACTTGGGTTGTTCTTGCACTTTCGACGAGACTCAGCGTGGTGTTCTCGGCAGAGGTCTAGAGCAGGGCTTTGACCTGTCATCCCTCCGCACTGTGCCTCCCAAGAAGCCCTACATGCGGAATGCGAACATGAGCTACCTCGCACTGTACCACATCAGTGCCGGTGACCGCCAGATCTACGCATTGATCTCGTCCACAAAGGCAGAAGCCCAGATCATCATCCACAACCGCGCCAGGAGCGAGCAAGGTATGCCCAACGTCGATCGCATATACGAAGAGTCGCTCGAGAGGACCTTGCAGCAAGCTCGACTTGATGAGGCAGAAGGCAGACCGTGGCAGACTACAATTGACTACCAGGAGACCTTGCATTTCAAAACTGTCGAGGTCACCACCCAACGCAGGGCCCATCAGGAACTGGCCGACGCGATCAAGAAGCTGCAGAAGGAAGAGACTCGACCGGTCATGCTGGTCGTGCAATCTCCGACCGCTCAGATGCTGATACAGGATATTCCTCAACTGCAAAGCATGCCCATGCTCCACCTTCGCTCAGAAGAAACCGACCGACAGCTGCCTCCTCTTGGCTGGCAATCGTATGTCGCTAAGCGGTTGGTGAATCACTACCTTGAGCTTGGTGCGGTGGTAGAGCAGCTCGTTGCTTTCTCGCGCTACGGCAACGTGCCACTCTGCAACTTGGAGCGCGACGACCCTCGTTTCCTGATCGACATTGCTTATGCCAGACGTTTGCGTAAGGAGCGTGTTGTCCTTTGGTGGTCCGAGAACGCCAGGCCAGATCATGCTGGCTACGAAAAGGACGATGTGCTCGGTGGCATGGAAGTCGTCGAAATGCCTGCTGTGAACAACCCTGGAACCTACTCTTCCGTCTGCATCGACTTGTCCGTCAAGAACTTGGCCATCAACACGATCTTGTGTGCTGCTGTGCTCAACGAGTCCGAGGGCGCAGATCCCATCAGAGTGTCTGGCGCGGGTGCGCAGGAAGACGCTCTGTATGAATCGTCGCACAACTTCCAGACTGAAAATGCTTTCGCCACAGCCGGTATCAGTGCACTCCGCGAGATGGTGCGCACGTGGTGGCAGGAAGCCTGCGTCGACAAGGGTAACAAGATGGCTGATATTCTCGTCCAACATCTTGTCCGCTGGGTGGAAAGCCCGAGCTCTCATCTGTACGATCGCAATTTGCACTACTACGTGCAGATGATGTCGCGAAAGGCTTTCCAGCAGTTGATGGGTGAGTTCCGACGAGTCGGCTCACACATCGTCTTTGCCAATGCTGGACGACTACTGTTGCAGACCTCCAAGGCCGAAGTTGGCAACGCGTACGCATACAGTCAGTACATCCTGAAGACGATCCGCACCAAGCCGGCTTTCCACTTCTTGGATCTCGACATCACGGAATACTGGGACTATCTCGCGTGGTACGATGAGTTCAACTACGGCGGCAAAGGTTGCGCACAAGTCGTCGAAGCCGAGAACCAACAGCTGGAAATGATCATGCACTGGCAAATGGCGACTTTCCTACCGCCCATCCTCCAGCCGGCTTTCAATGACCGCGTCGTGGACTATGTCGACCTTATGCATCAGCGCAAGCACACAGGCGGCTTGACCAACGTTGCTCCTCGGCCAACACAACTGCCCATCCACGCGTCAGTCTTCAACTCTGAAAAAGAAGACCAAACAGTCCCCGGCACAGCACTGGAAAAGACCTTCTCCAAGCCCCTCAAGAAAGAAATCGCAGCCCTCATCCGCCGACAGCGAAACGAGTCCATGAACCCCGTGCTCGCCCAAGACTGGGTCTTCCCCGTCCTACCGGGCTCGCACGTCAAGATGTCGAACCCGGTCCTCGAGCTGGTCAAGAGCATCATGCAAGTCCTCAGCCTCGACAAAACCATCACGCTGGAAGCCCGCCTCCTGCGCAAGGACTTGCTGAAGATGTTCGACATCCGCGAGTTCAGTGCCGAGGGCGCTTTCACCAACCCCAGCTCCACTCTCTCGCTCAAGCAGTTCAGCTGTCCGGACTGCTGCGTGCCGCGCGACATCGACCTGTGCCGCGACAGCGATCTGGTCCCCATCGTCGATGGCGACAACAACAACGAGAAGCAGCAGCGGGTCCTCGCGCCGGTGTGCGAGAACTGCGGTGCTGTTTTCGATCGTTTGGCTGTGGAGGAGAAGCTGCTAGGTGAAATTTCCAAGATGGCCATGCAATGGATGACGCAGGACCTCAAGTGCGCCAAGTGTGCGCGCATTCGGTCGAACGAGTTCATGGACCACTGCGGGTGTGCGGGCGAGTGGGTCATGACGGTCAAGAAGGAGGATTTGGTCAAGACGCTGAGGAACTTCCAGGCAGTCGCGAAGTTTTATCAGCTTCTGATGTTGGAAAAAATGGTTGAGGCGGCGATTGCTAGTATTTAGACTTGGGTTCTTCTGGGAATGCTTGGGTCGGTCGGGTTTGATTGGGTTTTGGATTGCAGAGTTGAATACCTACCTAGCGATGGCGTTTGGGTGTAATTACATGGAGATGTTTGCAGACATCGAGTAGTAAGGTACTGGCTACCCTGATTAGTACTACTACTACTACTACTACTACTACTACTACTACCATTACTGTCAATAGACAAGAATCATTAACATTAATAAGCTTACTATATATACTACTAATGTTAATACACCCTAGTTTCTAATCCGATAGCGATCGAATCGATTGTTATAGAATATGCTAGACTGTAACCGCGACTCTGAGAAGCTGAAAGTATGTTGTTTACAACAATACTTTAAACCTAACGAATCTAATATTGAAAAACTAATGTTGATAGAAAGCGTCTGCTATGTTCTCAGCACTAAAGCAAAAGAAACCATGCTCAGTCAAGATCATTAACATTGTCAAGCTTGCTATATGCACTGCTGAGGTTGATCAAGGTTCTGTTATGCATGTGCCTCGGTGAGTTGCTCCATTTGTCAACACACTTACGTCATGAACCTCAGTCCGGTAGATCAGCTTCCCTTGTTCTTCCAAGCTCTCGATAGATCCATCGAAGTCCTTGGAACAACAGACAGCCAACTGCATACTCCGAATACACAGTCGAATCTTTGCTCATACATATCTTGGGCTCGTCAACCGACCAAAGTGTCGCATATTTTCCATCCAAAAAGTCACCATGTCAGATTCACGAGCCGCTCTGCTCAAGGCTTCGACTCCACCATCCAAGAAACTGTTCAGCACGCTCATAGACGGGAATCACATCCTCCACTACAACAAAGTGCTCGACGCATACGGCCACATCAGCATCAGGAACCCACAGAACCCGGCGACCTTCTTTCTCTCACGATCTCTGGCTCCGGCACTTGTTGCGTCGCGAGAGGACATTGAGGAATACTACGTCGAAGACGCCTGTCCTGTCAACAAAGACTCTGCAAAAGGGTACGCTGAACGATTCATCCACAGCGAGCTGTACAAGGCCTACCAAGACGTCAACAGCGTCATACATTCTCACAGGTAGCGTCATCCACAGGAGTATCTTCAATAACAGCTATCAGTCCACTAACTCAATAGCAGCGAGGCGGTCATTCCGTTTTCCATCTCAAGTGTACCACTCCGCCCAGTCTACCACATGGCAGGCGTAATCGGCTCTCAAGTGCCGGTCTTCGAATGCTCCTTGCACTACAAATCGTCAGATACCCAACACTCTCTGCTTGTAGACCAGCCTCACCTGGGTGCTGCGCTCGCCGCGGGTTTCCACCCCAACACGCTTGTCTCGAAAACCACAAGCATGATCAAGAACTACATCACGTCTTCACAGCCCCAGCCAGCAGCCTTCCCGTCTTCTCCGGTGGTGCTGATGCGAGGCCATGGGTTTACCTGTGTGGGTCAGAGCATAGAAGAAGCAGTCTACCGCGCTATCTTCACTTGCTCCAATGCTCGGATCCAGACGACGGCAATGTTGATGCAGGGCAGTTACAACGTTGGTCTTGTTGCAGAGCGGTTCGGCGCTGGCGAGAAAGAAACAGGACCAGCGAAGAGGGAGGATGTGAAGTTCTTGTCTGAGCGAGAGTGCAAGGACGCTTGGGCCGCCAACCAGAAGCATGTGGAAAGGCCCTGGGGTCTCTGGTCTAGGGAGGTCGCTGACTCTACCCTGTATCGGAATGCGTATCTCGAAGAGGAGGACGACTCAGAGGTGGATCCGGAGATGGAGCGAGACGAAGCTGAACATGAACGATGAGGGCAAGTCAGAAAATGAGGTATGGCAACGTTATGCTACTGAACGAGGCTGCAGTTCAAATTGATCATTAAGCCCCAAGGTCCCAATGTCTGCACATACTATTGCCTTCACGACTGCTAACCCAAACACATGCCATGGCTGAAATACGCGGCCAAAGGATACGCAGAGATCGATGCTCATTGTGGGCAACGCCCCGAGAGCTGACTAAACTACTGATACACAAAGACAGCTAGCCGCATGCACGATAAGTTGCTCGCATATTAGACGGCATATGCTAGTGTGAAGATACACCATGTCGTTTGCGGCTGAGTACATGCACGCAGTATGCAAGATGTACGCGAACCCCTCGGAGGGGTAGCTGAGTTGCTTCATATACTGAGCATCAGCCGCCGGTTCATTGAGCAACACGATAGCCCACATTCGTCAGAACAATGGCCCTTTTATTGTTCGCAGAAGTGGCGATTCTCGCGTACACTGTAGCCCTGGCAATCTACCGAATCTACTTCCATCCCATCTCTCACATACCAGGCCCGAGGTGGGCAGCGGTCACGGAATGGTATCAGTCTTACTATGATCTCTGGCCCCATACAGGTCGATTTCTTTGGAAAACAGCCGAGCTGCACGAACAGTACGGTCCTATCATCAGGATAGGGCCTAACGAGGTCCAGATCAACGATGGAGAGTTTTACAACGAGTGCTATCCTTCTGGAAACAGACGCCGAGAGAAGTCAAAGCTATTCTTCTGGACCGAGGGTTGGACGGCACGTTGCAGCAATGCATGATCCCGGTGTTCTTCCACAAGAAAGTTGCTAACACAAAAGCAGCCATTTTCGAGCAGACTGGGAGGATTGCCAGGCGAGTTGCGGCGATGCATGGTCGTCATGTTTTTTGACAAGAGCTTTCACAAGCTAACACAAAGCAGTGAGACAGATAAGAGCCCACCATAAGTTTTGAGGTCAAACGCTAACCCGCTCTCAGGATGGCACGTTTGGCACCATATCCCACGATAGACATCGCTTGCGCCGAAGCGCCCTCGCGCCTCACTTTTCCAAGCAGAAGATCCGAGAAGTCGAACCGATCATCAAGGATAAGGTTGCGCTGCTCAAGAGCAAGATGCTTGACCGCGCCGAGACTGGAGAAGTGTTAACTTTGCAGCGTGTTTTTGCTGGTGAGTTCGGGCGATGCTGTTGTCAACAAGGTAACTTACTGATTCTCAGCTCTCTCATTGGATATCATCTCGCAGCATACACTTGGTGAGAGTTGGGAGGCACTTGAACGACCAGATCTCGGAGGCGGCATCGTCGACGCAATCCAAAGCCTTTTGATCCTCCATCCATGGGGACGTGCGTTTCCCTTCATCATTCGGAACCTGGAAGGGTATGTGAGACGTTGTGCGCGTAGGTCCGCAATGAAATGACTGCTAACACTATCCAGCTTGATCTCGTGGTTCCTCTCATTGCAAGACGGCAACAAAGATTACGGCAGCAGTCTTCCAGGATATTTCCGGTATCAAAAACACGCAGTAGCCCGGGTTGTCGCTCGTGCGGCGGAGGAGAAGAAGCCTGGTTTGTCGAAAGACACTCCGTTACTGGAGAAGGTCATTCGCGAAAGCAGTCTCCCCGAGTCCGAAAAGAGCGTTTACCGCATGGCCGCTGAGACGAACGTGTTGATCAGTGCAGGCACCGAAACGACAGCTAGGACGCTCGCCATCGCGTCATACTACATTCTTTCTCGTCCAGATGTTCACTCCCGGCTCCTGGCAGAACTCCGGAGTGTCATGCCCACACCTGGGTCCCCTGTTCCATCGACCGATGAGCTCGAGCGACTGCCTTACCTGGTCGGAGTTGTCCTCGAATCTCTCCGCGTATCAAACAGTGTGCCCTCGCGACTTCATCGGGTTGCTCCAGATGAAGACTTGGAATACGGCGAGTTTGTGATCCCGCGCGGCATTACGTTTGGCCAGAGCAACTGGTTTATTCACACCAATCCCGACTACTTCCCCGAACCTGACCTGTTCAACCCAGACAGATGGTCAGGTCCTGACGCCGAACGTCTGCGCAGCCGTTATCTGATTCCTTTTGGAAGAGGTACCCGTATGTGCATTGGTCTGAACTTGGCTTATGCCGAGTTATACATAACTCTTGCCATGCTTGTTTCCGACCTGGACCTGGAGCTTTATGAGACCACCGAGAGGGATGTTGCGTGAGTGGTGAATTCTTTCCGGTGACACAATTAGGCGGACACTAACATGACCACAGCATAGAATTTGAGTTATTTACAGCTCAGTACGCTAAGGATAGCAAGGGTGTTCGTGCCAGGGTGAAGGGTGGTATGAAGGCGTAGGTGTTGATGTCGATGTCGAAATGATGGTCCGATGGATGACACGAAAGCTTGGATGTCGCAAGTGAGCGATATTGCATGGAAAACCTGGAGTTACCAATCTATCTCCTTTGTTATCAGCTTGACCAGACATAGTTCGGAACCTCGATCTGTGCAATGTTGGTGAAGTTACACATGTTCCAACTTCTAGAGGACGCTCGCCCGCTCGCTCACGAGAATGCATATCGTTTTGCACTCACTAAGCATGCGTTAGCGCCGGATGTCCCGTAGCCAATCAAAGAAACTCAGCCGAGACATTTAGGGTTAGTGTTAGCGAGTGCTCTCCTTCTCCGCTTCCAATCGGACACACGCAACAGCAACATCAACATCTACAACAACCACAATGGATAGCGAGGCGGACTGGGCCGCCAACGCCCTCTTCTCGCCATCTAAAGCGCGGATAGTCCAGGCACAAGCACGCGACTGGGGCTTCGTAGACACATGGCTCTCCAAGCGATACGGCGGCAAAAGACTCCCAAACTTCGAGCGGAACGAGGAGACCCTCGAGGCCTTGTTAACGCTCGCCACGCTCAATGAAGGCGCCGACGAGCAGCGTTCAATCGTTGACAGAGTTGAACAGTCTGCTTTGTCCGGATTTGAGGCGCAGCGGTCTGGAATCAGCGAAGACGTCTACCAAGCCGTGGTGAGGAACATGGACCAAAGAGGCAACGAAAATCTAGAGACTCTGGCCAAGACAGCAATCGTCCTCAATGCGCCATCGAGGACTAGCATCACAGACTTGGCGACTTCATTCATCGATTTGCAGAATGAGCGCTTTGACCTGTCTCAGCAACAAGCGCGGCTGGAGACCCAGAAAGAAGCACTGCAGCGCGAAGCGAACAGGCTCAAGTCCCTACTACGCGAAATCAAAGACGATGCCTTTCGACCTGCACCCGATCTCGTTGAGCAGACAGTCGAGTGGACCAGAGGATCGAAGCATCTGAGAGCCAAAGTTGGCGAATATGACGACAGATTGAGCGCGCTTCGCTCGACCGGCCCACCACCCGTCACCATTGAGCAAGTGGCGCAGCAATCTGAACAATTCCGGGCGCAGAGGCTACAGCTCTTGGGACTTGAAGCGGAACTCAAGGCGTATCAGAGTCTGCCCACCAATGCTCGAGAGGCAAAAGCAATTCTGGAACAATCCCGAGATGAGCTGCGCAAACTGTCACAAAGACGTGACAGACTGTTCGAAGAACTGGTACCATACAGCTAGAGACAGCTTAGCCACCAAGTTACAAATCGTGTGCTCGACTGGATGCATTCGATGCTACAGCATTCTTCGACTGTTACTATCAACATGATTCAATGCATACCTACAAAGATAAGCAGAAATCCTCCATCTCCTTGGCGACACGATCCGGAGTTTCGACACAGTGCCAATGGCCACAGGCGTCGAACACCTTCAGCTCCTTCTTCGATGAACTTATATGTTCATGGATATACTTGACGCCTTCAAGCGGCGCAGACTTGTCCTCACTGCCCGCAATGAAGAGTGCAGGCGCTTTTATAGGAGCGAAGTCAAGCTCTTGGGAATCGACAATAGCCTGGCAGTGCGATGCGTATGCTTTTGGGTCCGACTGCATGATGAGCTCACGGATGAAGCTGCGCGTCAAATTGGAAGCCTGGGTGCTTGTTGCAGCTGTTGGAACGGTGTTTGCAATAGACTCCATGCCATCTGCCCGGTTTGTCAATAACGATTCCGATTTTGACCTCCACGTCAGACCAACCTTTTAACACAGTCTCGATCCTTGAACTGAACATCTCCGGCTTGACGGAACTGGGATTCACCGGGCCCACAGGTACGAAACCCACCACACGGTTGGGGTGCTTTGAGGCAATGATACAGGCCATCGTTCCTCCCATCGAATGGCCAGCCACCACAAACTTCTGAATGCCCAGTGAGTCCATCAAGCTGACCGCATCCTCGGCGAGCCCGTCCAATGTGAGCTTCTCGCCCTTCGATTTGCTCCGGCCAGCACCATAACTGTCGAGCGCGATGCATCGAAATTTTGGAGAAATCTGAGAGATCACCGGCATCCAGTAATTCTGAGACGATCCCAGTCCGTGGATCATAAGGATGGGGAATTGCTCATTTTGTGCCTGATGGAGAACGCTCGAGTCGAAGTAGTTTATCTGATGGTCGTTGATAGTGGCGTATGGCATGTTGGCGGTGGTGTTCACAAGATTCACTACTTGGGGTAGTATGAATGGCTCAATGTTTCGATATCCAAGTGGTGTCTTAGGCTGATGTTGTGACAGTTGTCGCGCTCCGCCTCCATCCTCGGCAGATGATGAAGTGGATCCATCTTGGTGACGTCGAGTCTTGGCGACGACCTGATTGCATTTCTGTTCGTACAGACGACATGAATTGCAGACTTACGTGAACTGTGCGGTTCACGCATGTCATCACGAAATCAAGACTCGCTCAACTTCGGGGCTATGTCCATTATGCTGACTGCCACACATGCATACCCATCACACGAAATCGGTGGAAACCAGAACAAATGCAGTATGTAAGTAGCAAACTACTTTGAAAGATCGACCTGCTTTGAGATGTCGAGCGGTGTGACTGGTCGAGGCATCTGCTCTTTGGAATCCCGCCGTGTCAGCAGAGCTCGCTGTTTTCAGCCTCCCTGTTTACTGTAAACCTGACAAATACACGCCTCCCAAGAGGCATCCCGTGGCTACGGCTCCAATATTTGACTTCTGGATCTCCACGCCCCGCAAAACTCAAAAGACGACCACCCCGCCGGGACAGATGCACTATGATCGATTGACATCCTGCGTCTGCCAATCACAGGTGGATCTAGTCGTTCCAGATGGGCCAGAGTGATCCACCGGTTGCGGCAGACATGGGCTTCAAGGATGGACATCGTTTGCCGTTCGTCCAGAAGCGGGGGGTGGCATTTCAATGACCTGGTTGCTGGGATTTATATAGGAAGCTCCTTGGATGGCCTTGTTCCTTCTTTGATAGATACATCAGGAAACCACAGTACTGTACATTCATCTTTTGCAACTCATTCCAACTTTAACAGCAACGATCATTCGCACAACATGACTCTACCATTGCAAGATCAGACGACTGAGGCGGCGAGACGCGATAGTGGGACTACGAAAGCCGTGGCAGTAGATGGATCTGCTTCGAGCAAGTACATCAAATGGTAGATCATCTTTGCCCAGCAAACCATTCGGAAAGATCTGGTCTAATGCGAGCTCAGGAATGCAGAAGGCGTCGAAGTCGAACAGCCGAACGAAAAGGAGAAGATCCAAGCTGTGTCTGATCAGTTCAACCGATTCCAGATGATGAGTAGGTCCAGATCTCACGGCCACGTCGAGAGCTTCAACTGACCGACATCCAAAGACTTCAATGAACACGCACATTGCCTCCGTGGCACACATCTCAAGACTCAAGGAGTGAGTCGCATGCTCACTGAAACAAATCAATCAACCACTAACAAGCCAACAGTGTGTCCTCGGCAAGTTCATCGTCCACGACAATCTCCCACCGCACCTCGCCCAAGGCATGTTCGCGAAACCCGGCAGCTACGACTGCATCATGCGCTACTCTTCGCTCACCCCGAAGCTCGTCCCGGACAACATCCCCGCGCCACGCGGCATCGGAATCAAGATCTTCGGAATCGAAGGCGAGAAGATTTGGGGAGAGGACAAGAAGACTCAGGACTGGACCTTCAACAACTACCCGATCCTGGAGCTGCGTGATCCCAAGACCACAAACGAGATCGCAGATTGCCTGGAGAAGAACTGGGACAACATCCCAAAGTTCGCTGAAGAGCAGGCGAAGCGCGTTGATGCAGATGTGGCAACCTATGGTGGAGGATTGCCGCGCCAGCACAGTAAGCGAGGTCACAATATCTTGAATGCTTGTACAGAAGCTAATGCCACATCTTCACAGTGGTTGCCATGCCTCAATGGTCGCAGTCAGCTTACCGCCACGGCGATAACGTTGCCAAGTACGGCGTCTTCCCTCTCGGCGAAGCACAGAAGAAGATCGAGAACGAAGCCATCAAAGAGGACGATCCGATCAACTGCATCTCGCAGTTCAACAGAGTCTTCCACATGACGCACAAGGTCACCTACAAGTTCTGCGCCCAGATGCTCCAGAACTTGGACGAACAGCCTGTCGATGACATTGGTATTGAGTGGAAGGAGGATAAGTACCCTATGGAGCAGGTAAGCGCGATCCAGAGTCTCTGCACAGTCTTTTTCAGATTGCTGACCCAATTCCGCAGATCGCAACTCTCGAGTTCGAGCCGCAAGACTCCTGGCTGCCCGAGTTCCGCACGTGGTGGGACGACAGAATCACTTGCAACTCGTGGCACGGCCTGAAAGCTCACCAGCCACTCGGCAGCACCAACAGAATGAGACGGGTCGTCTACGCGGAGTCGAGGAAGCTGCGCCTCCAAGTGAACGGCTACCGCAACTATATCGAACCTGCGAGCCTCGATGAAGTCCCTGCGCCCATTCCTGCGCCGCAACTTACCTTGCCGCTGCAGAATGCGATCAAGACGGTGGAGCTTGATGGTTGAGTTTTGGGCGAGATGGGGTTTCATCCTGATAGTTATGTTTTAACGATCCAATGACGCTTTGCAATGATCCTTTCCCTCTCCTTGCTGTAATTCCACGTCTTCCCTCCTCCAAAATTGGTGTGACTCGCCAACTTTGCGAAGATGTATTGAGCCAGTTTTCCCCAACTCAAGTAGAGCTTCTCAGAGTGCACATCGTGCCTTCTTCAAGACATCGCCGTCGTAGTTCGGCTTGAATGATAAGAGGAACACGGTGCAGGTTCGGAGCAGGGACGCCTGGGTCCGCTATGACATCGGCGGAAGTCCAGGCCAGTTTGAAAGACGATATGGTAAGTTGCGGTCGTCTCGTGGCGTTTTCGGGGTTTCATGTAGTCCACAGTTGAGGAATGTGGGCACTGGATGGGTGTTCGTGCGATCGTGGTTTGAAGATTCTGGTCATGTTCACCGCTGGACATCGGCCACACCAGCACCACCACCGCCAACTCTGCTCCTCTCGTCCTTGGAAAAGCAAGCGCCGCCCTGCTTCAAGGCACCGACCAGAAGCTCTACACTGCTCTGGCCCTTGAAGTCGCTGGTACCTCTGAGCTTGTCGAGGTCGTCTGAAAATTCCATAGCAGCCTGGCGGAGGTAGAACGACTCGAAAGCCTGCTCGTCGTCGGGTTTGGATGCTGGAGCAGAGAACGCAGGGGTCTCCTCGGCCGGTGAAGGACTGGCGCTCTCCCTGGTCTTGTTGACCTGTTTGGATGCAGGTTTGGGTGCTTTTCTGGGCTCTGGGCTGGAAACCGAACCTTCGCTGTCGGAAGATGATTCTGATTCCGAAGATGAAGAGACTGCTCAAGTTAGCGACGGCGTCAGATGTTGGTCTTTCGGAACGCGTTTTACCTTCGGTCCTAGCCTTCCTACTCCTTCTCGTTGACTTCTTTGGGGCTGTCTTTGGAGGCGCCATTGTGATTTGATTATGTGTTTGCTGTTGTAAGGTCTGCTGTTTGCCTTTGCAAGTCCTTGAGAGGAAGATGCGATGTCTGCCTGAGGCCACACTTTCAGGGTAAGGCAACCACATCTACATATGTACCTTCCGTTCTAACAAAGAGTACCTTATGACTTAACCTCACATCCAAATTACGCGCTCTCCATCGCCTGCGTTACGTGTCCCATGACCATGTGTCCCTGAGGATAAAGCGGCCGTGCTGTGACGAGGCAGCAAACACCACACACCACCACGCTTCCTTAGATCGCCACCAGCTTACGATCATCCATCGACTCCATCAACGCAAATACAATGCCGCTCGGTATAACGCGTCTCAACGAGCGCACACAGCGACCTAATCCCCTCATAAACTTCATCAAAGCTCCGGACCCGACCTCTCTCGATTTCCTCAACCGCATCGCCGCTCAATGCTATCCCATCATGAAGCAAAATCACATTTCCGTCATGGCTCTGGAAGAACACCCTCACAACAACGAATTCTTAGGTCGCAACTTCAACGCCGGCGAAGTGATCCAGCTCGTCTTGAAAGATCGCCAAGGGCGTTGGTTGGGATTCAAGTTTGTGCAGATGGTCATGATGCACGAGTTGGCGCACTGCAAGCAGATGAACCATTCGAAGTTCTTCTGGCAGGTTCGCAATGGCTTTGCCGTAGAGATGGAGGGACTGTGGACGAAGAATTACATGGGCGAGGGCTTGTGGGGCAGAGGGAAGGATCTGGTGACTGGAGCGTTTGTGAGGGAGAGGGAGCTCGAACAGGGAGACGTTCCTGAGCATCTCTGTGGTGGAACATTCAGGCGAAAGGGCAGGAAGCGTAAACGTGGAGGTCAGACGCAAGGTGGTGACGGAGGGGATGAGAAGCCGAAAGTGACCTATGCCGAGAGGCAGCAGAAGCGTATCGCGAAGAAGTTCGGGGTGCATGGAGAAGGAGCTGCTCTGGGAGACGATGAGCTACTACGTGGAGCTTATGAGTCGGCTTCTGGGAAACGCCATGCTGGAAAGCCTAGGGTGGCGAACAGCAAACGCGGACGTGAACTGCGAGCACAGGCGGCGCTGGCGAGGTTTGATGCAGCGAAAACAGATCCCGTCAAGGATGAGCCTGGTGTCAAAGACGAGCCTGACATCAAGCAAGAGCCCGAAGACAGCGAGACAGATTCAGACTGGGATGATAGCGAGTTTGGGGGTGTCCAGGGCAGCAGTGAGACCGATATGGTCAAGGTGTGCGGAGACGAAGGCGATGAAGAAGATGGGCAACACGAGATGGACGAACTACGGAAGATGAGCCAGAAAGCACCGCCAGCTGGTCGACAAGGCAAACCAAAATCTAAGCAAACTACCACAACGGCGACATCAGGTCGCGACAAAACCCCACCGGAAGCAGCCCACGTCGACTCCGAAACCGAGAGTGAGCAAGACGATCTTGAAGTCGAGCCAACATCCACACAAAAACCACCGTCAGTACCAGCTCCAGCCTCAGCCCCAACCGCAACTCCAGCTCCAAAACCATGGACCAAACCCACCGAAACTCAACGACCCGCTGCAGACCCCGACATCCCAACAATACCACCAGGGACCTGCCAAATCTGTTCTCTAGCCAACGATGCTTCGAGCCCGACCTGCATGGCCTGCTCCAACGTTCTGCAACCCTCACTGATGCCCGATCATTGGCGCTGCAAAAGCGAAACCTGCAAAGACGGCTCTTACATCAATGCCGGCGATGCTGGACTTTGCGGTATCTGCGGCGCGCAGAAACCCAAGTCTGGGGGAGGAGCTGCTGGTTCGAGAGCTGGGACTGGTGGACCGCGGCCGGTCGGCGTGATTGAGGGGGATGTTCTGAGATGGGATTGAGAGGTGGCGTCGTCCTCTTGGTGCTTTGTCGCCAACCTTGAGGGACTGCGGTAGGGTGGATTGATTCGTATAGTAATGCTAGACAGATTAGCTGCGACCACAGTAGCCAGCACAAGTCTGAGCGATAGTAACGTGATCAATGTGTTTTGCGAGTTCCTTTCCCTGTGCACGATCAATGTGATATTCTGTCTTGACTCCAACCCACAAATGACCTAGAAGTTTTGCTGCGATCGTCGTTACAGTAGTCGTTTATTTGACGTCCTTGCTGGAAAATCAGATTGTTCCAACGAAATGATGGGCAGGTATGCCTTGACGATTTCGTGATAATACAAGATATACACATGTTTTACATACAAATGCTGCTCCATCGATGCTAAAACGATACAATGCTCAATGTTCGAGCATAAAACTGACACCTCTTTCTTGCGGCCGCACCCAGGTTCTCCAGATGATTCGTATCAATCGTCCTTGAGTAGCCTCAATTCGCCCAGGTAAAGCGACTGACCGTATGGCGCCGCCTATCTGCCGTCTGCAGGTTCAGAAGCAGATTACAGGCCGCAAGCGCCGGTTGGTGTTGAGTCAATCTCTGGCGTTGACTGCAATCCAGGTGGCAGTCTTTCGGACTCTCTCAATCGTCCTCGTCCAGAAGTCAAAATCCGACCTCGACTTCATTTAGAAAGCCCTCTGCTTCAAGTAGTGCTCAATCTTAGGCCCATGGTGACCCTTGATCATAATATGCCCAGTCGTCCTGTTAATCACAACCTCCTTCTCCGCCAGACCCAGCAGCTGCCTCAACTCATCCCTCAGAACATCCGACTTCCCATCCACCTTCTTCACTCGAGTGACCATCTTGTTTCCGCCTGCTTTGCGTAGTGTGTAGATTGGCAAGTGGTTGCTCGGCGTCCGTGTGACAAAGTATGGCAAGTTGGGAGCGCAAAGGTGAGGCGCTAAAGGCGTGACGGGGTCCGGGATGAGTTTTGCGAGGACGGGCTTGTCGTGCGATACGCCGCGGGTAGGGTAGTGGCGCTCGACTTTGGGGTGGTTGGTTCGGTGTGAGGCGCGCGATTCTTTGGGTCGGGGGAGCGATTTCATGGATTTCGGAGGGTAGGATGCGGGAGCGCTGCGGGAGGCGACGAGGTTGCGGTCTGGTTGTGAGAGTTAGTTAGGCTGTGGTTCATGTTTAAGATGCCATATCGGACATACCCTCGCGTGCTTCAAGACAAGGTGTGCTGGTAGAGAAGCGCATGAACTGGCGCAGTGTCGCTGGGCGCGGAAGGCCCATTGGGCGAAGGAAGGACATGAAGGGCGCGGAGGCAGCCATATTAGATGGTAGGGCGACACACGTGATGGAAGGAACAGCAGTGTAAGTGAATAAATCAATTGAAGTCTCGTGATTACTTGCCGCCTCCTTCTTGCCTTGCCCTCCAACTTCACTCTCCGCGTTGAAGGCTCGCTGGAGCTTCCTTGGCAAATTTGGCCGCACTTTCCCGCTGTGAAAACGTCCAACTCATACCAGCGGGGCGCCAGCGACGACGACAGTGATCCCATATACACATAATCGCAGCCATGGCCGACACGAAGCCCGACGTCGCGAAGGAGCACTCGCTGCTGCCCAAGCTCATCCCTCATCTGGACCGCCACCTTGTCTTTCCCCTGCTCAACTTCCTCGAGGAGGAGACCCCGGAGGACCAGAGCATCGACGACATCACCCAGGCCAAATATGCCCTGCTCAAGGACACCAACATGAGCGACTTCGTCGGCGACCTCTATGCCAACATCAACAACCTCCCCGAGAGGCCCGCCGAATACGACACCAAGCGCGATGAGACCCTCGCCAAGCGCACCCAGTTCGAGCAGGACACCGAGAAGATCCTGGGCCTGCTGGGCGACAGCGAGGTCGTCAACAACCTGCGCGCCGACAAGGCTGCCAACTTGCAGTACCTCAAGGACACCCACGGCGTGACTCCGGAGATGGTCGACCAGCTGTACGAGTACGGCCAGTTCCAGTACTCGTGCGGTGACTACGGTAGTGCCGCAGATCTCCTCTACCAGTACCGCATTCTGTCCACCGACAACGACAAGACCAGCGCCGCCTCATGGGGCAAGCTCGCCTCCGACATTCTGACCACCAACTGGGAGTCCGCGCTGGAGGAGGTCCTGAAGATGAAGGAGAGCATCGAGACACGTCTGTTCAGCAACCCTCTCGCACAGCTGCAGCACCGCGTCTGGTTGGCACACTGGGCACTCTTCCCCATGTTCAACTACGAGCCCGCGCGTGACCAGCTCACCGAGATGTTCTTCTCCCAGACTTTCATCAACAGCATCCAAACCTCGGCTCCCTGGCTCCTCCGCTACCTGGCCGCCGCCATCATCACAAACCGCAGCCGTCCTGGAAAGAACGGCGGTGGCTTCCAATACGGCAACTACCAGAAGCAGCTCAAGGATCTCGTGCGCATTGTGCGCCAGGAGGACTACGAGTACAACGACCCGGTCACTGCTTTCATCAAGGCCCTGTACATCGACTTTGACTTTGAGGAGGCTCAGCGTCGCCTGACTGAGGCCGACGAGATCCTCAAGTCCGACTTCTTCCTCGTCTCTGCCTCTGAGCAATTCCTCGACGCCGCCCGCCACCTCATCTCTGAGTCATACTGCAAGATCCACCAGCGTATTGACATCAAGTAAGTTCCTGAATCACGTCTTACCATCGCTTGGATAATTACTAACAACATTTCTCAAAGGGACCTCTCCACCCGCCTCGGCCTCAGCCAGGACGAGGGCGAGAAGTGGATCGTCAACCTGATCCGCGACACCCGCGTCGACGCCAAGATCGACTACAAGGCCGGCACCGTCATCATGAACCACCCGCCCATGAGCGTCTACCAGCAAGTCATCGAGCGCACCAAGGGCGGCTTCTTCCGCACCCAGGTCCTCAGCGCGGCTGTAGCCAAGTAAAGTTGGTTTAAAATACGAATTTGAAATGAAAACGCTACGGTCGCAGCACGCAAAACGCGAGAAATCCGAATTAGGACAGCGAGAGATGCGAAAACTCGAATGTGTAAAGCAAAGCGAGAGGCGGTCGATCGAGAGAGGACGGAAGAAAGGGGCGATGCGGAGGGTTTTCGACTTGATTTACGCTTTTATTTCTCCGGACAGACAGGGCCCTGGGTCTGGGTTGTTGGACTTGGGAGAAAAGCATAGCATAGGCGTTTGCGGCGCTTTTCTTTGACTGGGAGAGGGAAGTAGCCATCAAAAGGCTTCGATGGAAAAAAGTGGAGCGAGGAAAGGATGAAATGTCTCGCTCGATTGTCTATTACTGAGACGTGGCACGATGGTTAGATAGAGAGGCAAGAAGATGGCTGGTCGTGAGCCAGAAATTATAGGGACCAAAACTCCCTTAAAATGTTACTGTCACGGAAACCTTGAGTTCTCAATTGTTGGTCGTGTGAGCAGCAGCCAGACTTTCATGTTGTGGAATGAAGAAACAGGTCTTTCGTGTAATTAATAACAGCTACGAGCAGCAGCTGGACATGCGCAATACTAAGAATAACAAAACGAGAAAAGGAGTCGACATGCGGAACCCACACAAAGCCCCCGAACCACCAAGTTACTACTCCCTCCCTACCTACCGCAAGCAAGCGAGCGAGCTACTGTAGTCGCTCGCTCGCATCTAGTAAATATCATCCCTCGCCTGCGCCTCGCCCATCATCTGCGACTGCTGCATCAACTCCTCCCGCAGCCGACTACTCACATCCCCATCATCGTACTTCGCGTCCTCGTCGTCGTCATCACCGCCATCGAGCTGCATGGATTCGCCGCCGCCGTGCGCTTGTTGTTGATGTTGGTGGGCCGCCAGGTGTGCGGCTACAGACATGGGTTGCGCTTGTTGTTGTAGCATGTGTGGCGGGGTTTCCCAGTGGTGCACGCCGACGCCGACTGTGAGTTGGGGGTCGACGGGGAGGTCGGGGTAGTGGTGGTATTGTTGCTGCTGTTGTTGGTGCTGCATGTGGGCCATGGGGGCGTGGTTTTGTTGGTGCTGCTGTTGCTGTTGTTGCTGTTGTTGCATTTGGTGCTGGGGGAGCTGGGGGGAGGCGCCTGGGTTGGCGGAGTTGGAGGGTGATGAGCCGGCGGCGACGGTGCGGCGGTTTGTGGTGGTCGTGCCGTTGTCGTTGGTTTCCTCGGCATCGCGTGCAGTGGATTTCTTGGAGTTTGGTGTACTTGCTGCGGGTTTGGGAGCGTTGCTGCCTTTGCATTCTGCACAGTTGCGGATCGCGACTGAGACTGTTTCTTTGATTCGCACCCAGTGGTATTTGTCTGCGATGGAAGCGGTGGTCTTGTTGATGCCGCCGTGGCCGTTGAGGTGGACCCGACGGGCGATGTCGTATTGCCGGTTGGGATCAGAGACGACTTCCTTGCCTTTCAGCATGAGCTTGTCCTCTTCGTCCTCGTCTGGGGTCGGGATGAGGCGGTAGTGGGTTGCTGCAGAGCGAAGGCGAGACTTCTCTGCGCGATCAGAGCCGTTTGGATAGGTGCCGGTCTTGAGGTAGTAGCGGATCTTGTCGAAGCGTTCTTCACTGACCATCTCGTCGCCCTCACCACCGAGGTCACGACCGAAGATGATGGCGTCGATCAGCTGGTCTGGGTATGATTTCAAGTTGCCGCAGCCCTTGACACGTCCAATACGCTTAAAGCCAAGCGCATCCCAGATCCTCAAACTTGCCACGTTCGTTTCGTAGACCAGGTTGAAGACCGAGTAGGAGTAGCCGAGCTTCGGCGCCCAGTCCAGGTACACTTCTCCCATCAGCCGGCCAACACCACGACCTCTCGCGGCGTCTGTGACGAGGAAGCCGCCGTTGCACACATGGCTACTCCGGCCTGGGTAGTTGGGTTTGACGTAGAAGCTGCCAAGACATTCTTTGCTCCAGTCCACGCCACGCGCCTCCATCTCAGAAACTTCTTCCGGCGACTGAGCATCTCCCACCACCATGATGGCACCAAAGTTTGCAAACCAGTACGGTGCGAAGTTGGCAAGCGGCATTGGTTCCATCATAGGATACGTGTCGCCCTTTTCAATCTCCCGGCCGAGCAACTCACACAGGTACGCGCTGAGCTTAGGCGGCACCTGTGATGGACCGCTGAAGGGCACAATGGTCGCGGTGGTAATTCTATCACGCAGAATCACCTGTTTGGGCGAAATGTCTGGAGGAAGAGGGCCATGAGGCACGGGGAATGGAGCTTCGCCAGACACACGGTAGATGGCTGGCGCAGTAGGGTCATCGAGCATCGCAGGCATCTTTTCTGTAGCAGTGTGGCAACGGGAGCCGTATCAGATCGGCTACAAAAGACATTGTTAGTGAACTTGCTTCATGTTGATGCGTTGGACACGCGGCGAGCAGTGGGAATATCGATGCGTTTGCCGCGACTCGCGTGCGCTGGAGTAGCAAATACAAATATATCGGGAAGTGAAGTGGGCGAATACTCACATGACTTGAAGTTCCTTAGTGGTTGCAAGGAGCGAGATATGAGGTACTCGCCGGTCTGTGATGTACTGAGCGATTGGATTGATGTGCGCAGGAAAGAGCGGCAGCTTCCGCTGCCATGGCAGGGAAGGCGCGATGTGGAGAGACCGGCAGCTTCCGCCCTCAACAGATGCCAAAGTTTGTTGATGCAGTCGGAACCTAACGTGTAGTGGTATCAGCGGCTCTCGTATATCGAGTTACGCTCTATACCAGTGAGAGAGCAGTGTCCAAACCCCAGTATCTCACTGAATCGAACCCCGGCAAGTGGTAGTATCAGCGACTTCCGTGTGAACGGAGGGCTATGGCAGGAAGGCGAGTTTCTCACTGGTACGGGCATGTTCATGGCATACGAAAGATGCTGATATCGCCGCTTACTCACGTGTGACCCGGCGAGATACTCCAGTGGTATCCAGATACTGCTTTCCCACTGGCATAAAGCGTGACTGGACACACGAGGGTCGCTGATAGCACCGCAACATCAACACACTTTAGCAGGAACTGACCTGCAGGCAGGAAAGCGCGATGACGTGCCAGCAACTTTAATCAACTTCGGTCGCGTCCGCCTTATGTTCACACTTCATCCATCCATCCACCCAGCCCAACATCGATTCGACTGCAACAAATCTCTCCATGGTTCAACATGTCCTTCGACACCCCCTGGTTTCGAGAACAGGACAAATCCTTCTTTAATTCGCTAAACAAATCCAAGATTGTCCATGTCATCATAGCCGGAGACTCGGACGACTTCTCTGAAGAGGTCACAGAACAATGGGCGTCCGAGGGATTTAATGTTTTCTACGTGCCTCTTGGAAACGGCGGAAAAGACTTCCTGGCGCGGATCAAGACCGCTGGAGACAACACTGGTGTTGGCGAGCAGTATGCAGTAGTAGGTAATGAACACCGGTCACTCCACGCTTGACACAGTTCATTCTCACATCGTCCGCTTCAAGACTAACAAATCTCCCAGCCTTCGACGAAGCTGCTTCTTTGATGCTGGAATCCCATGTCAAGCCAAGTACACCTCGCATCTGTGCCATCATAGCATACTACCCAACCGCCATCCCGCCCGCAAACACCAAGTTCCCGCCTTCAGTACGCATCCTTGTCCACCTAGCAGGTAACGAGGTTGGCATCCGCCGACGTCCTGAGATCCTCGGCATCCAATCCACCAAATTCAAGACCGTCCGCAAACGCGTCGATCCCGGTGTTGGCTACGGCGGCTGCATCAAAATCGGCTTCCCAACTTACGCCTACCCAACCTGTGCGCCCGGCTTCGCTGAGCCAGACGTGGACGAGTATGACGCTGTCAATGAGAGAGTGGCCTTCTCTCGCAGTCTGGCGGTTGTGAAGCGAGCCTTCCGGATCGAAGAGGACTTGGGCACTGTCAGAGATGAAATGGTCGACTTGGTCGACGATGTGGAAACCGACAAAGTCCTCCAACGCACCATGCCATTTGGCCACGTCATAAATGGTCCCACGTTGGTGGGCGGGGCGGGTACTGAAGCGCTGCGATACTTCTACGACGATCTTTTCGAGCCGCTGCCTGAAGGCGGCAAGACCACGTTGCTGTCACGAACCACGTCCGCAGACCGTGTGGTCGACGAGCTTTACATGAACTTCACGCATTCGGTCGAGATGCCTTGGCTTCTGCCGTCGATCCCGCCAACGAACAGGAAGGTTGAGGTCGTGGTGATTTCGATCGTCTGTCTGAGAGGAGGGAAGCTCGAGAGCGAGCACGTGTACTGGGATCAAGCGAGTGTGCTGTTCCAAGTCGGATTACTGAACCCGAAGTTGGCGGTTCCAGAGAATATGAAGAAAAAGGGCGTGAAGAAATTGCCGATTGTGGGTGCTGAGGCCGCAAGGGCAATGAAGAGGGGAAGTTCGAGGCAGATGAATTTGTTCAACAGCGGAGGAGAGGCAGCAAAGTGAGGATGTCAATTTTCTTGTCTTGGGGATTTGGCGCTCATTGCGCTGTCTGTCTTTGATCGTTTCGCTCTTGGATGACTGCTTTCGAGCGCATGTATTGGAGTTCCGAATGTAGGACTAATGTCTCCAAGTCATGGTATGTAATTATATCACATGCTCATTCCTTCCGTCAGTGCAAGCATCTTCTCAGCGTCAGTGGTATGCTCTTCAGTCATACATGCACCCGTCGCCTACCACGTGCCCGCAGAATACCGTTCGTCGCTCGTCTATAACCTCGCCTCACTTGGCTCTGCTCTCTCTCTCTCTCTCTCCCACTCAAAACCAAACCATTCACAACAACCACCATCTTGCCATTCCTCCTCAACAACCAAACCCAAAGCAAGCAACAACGTACCACCAAGCCATCACAACACAGCCCCAGTCCACTCACTCCCTAAAGATGGCTTCAACCACCCTCACCGATAACGACCGCAAGCTCCTCGCCGCCGCCTGGCACTGCTTCGAGACCCAGCCAAAGGTAAGCTCGCTCCCGCAATCGCGCCTCAAGCAAGCACCACATCGACACACTCATCGACCTCGCGCGCACAGCACCCGCCTCCACTCTATCCCCATCCCCATCCCCTAAATCCCTAGCCGACCTCACCTCACCTCACAATGAAACCGCAAAAACCCAACCCCAACTGACACTTCTTGCGCAACCCATAGGTCAACTTCGCCAAGCTCGCCTTGCTCATGGGCTACAAGAACGCCCAGACGGCCTCGGCGTGCTTCGGGCCCGTCAAGAAGAAGCTGCTCGCTTCCGCCACCGAGTCTACTGGGGGAGGAACTCCGACGCCGAAGAAAGCTGCTGGAAAGGGAAAGGGGAAGGGCAAGCGTGCTGCTGCTGAGGATGTTGATGGTGGCGATGATGCGGAGGACGACATCCTGGGCGGAGCTCTGAAGAAGAGAGAGTCGAAGAAGGCGAAGGCTGAGGTTGTGGCTGAGGCTGTGGGAGAGGGTGACAAGGACGGTGAGGGTGGTGAGGGCGGTGAGGGTGTCAAGGAGGGCGAGGAGGAGGGTGAGGTTGTGATCAAGGGTGAGGTTGAGGATGATTGATTGATTGGTTTCTTTCTTTTTTTGTTCCTTCTTTCTCTTCCTGATTGAGGAGCCGAGAAGGGTTGTTTGTATACCTGGCGGACACTTGGCTTGCGGATTGGACTTTGGGTGATGCGATTGATGCTTGCTTTTCTTTGGGCATTCCCATTGGCTGTCTCTTGGAGACTGGCTGATTGAATCTGCGATGGTTTTGTTCAAAATTCTCTTTCTGATGGATGGATTGGGTTGTCATTTCCTGTTGGCCTCTGGTGAATCCGCGAAGGTCTCGGTCGGCATTATCTCCCCTCTCTGCACGACATGGATTGTGAGATGATGGCTTTCGTGTTAGCTTCTGATGGGTGAATTACACGGCACAAGACGTGACAGACAGACAGACAGATTTCTGTACGATACGACAGTAAACAGCCTGTGGTCAAAATTCCTTGATTCTTGCACGACTTCGCCTTCATCTTCTTGGTGTGGATCAATCCCAAGGTAGTGGCCGCAGTAGCTAATGTCTGGCATTTGGGAATGATCTGCAAGTTGGCTCTTCATCAGTTCCTGACTCTGGATATCATTCAAGCCAAATATGAGGCAGTAGACCATGGGATTACATGGCGGAAGGATGACTGCAAATCGATCAATTCTCACCACGCTGATTGATTGCCTTCCTCGTCTGTCTTCGGTCTGAAGGGCAATATGTCCACGTTCTTCCAACCTCCATGGTATCTTCTAGAACTGGAGACGAAGATTCGGTCAGGAGGAGATGTCCAGGCTTCCAGCGTATCGCTTCGTACGAGAGGAGCACGTGAAGAGGTCTGGCTGCCAGCGGAGCAATGTAAAAGGTACAAGGTACATACCAGTTATTGCAACGGTTTGATGTAATCCAAACGTAGAGCCCGTGCATTGTTAGACACAAACCGATCAACCGCGAGCGGGGCCTTTTTCTTGCAGTGTGCAGCTGCAAAGGCACATACGGCTCTGCCGGGAAGCTTCCAATCTGTCGGACACGTTGCCTACGCGGCTGTCGGACACTTTTTCTTTTCCCCTACGCGGCTACACGTAGGAATGAGATAGTTGAGTCTCACGTATATTCGCCCAACAACGTTACTCGCCAGTTCGCGACCATGGTCCACCCAAAATTGCGACCAGCGACCAGCAACCGGCAACCCGCTGCGGCAAGGATGGATTCCTCTCTATTGACCTGGATACTTGGGCATCATCAGCATGCAATCGTGGGACGGCCTTTTCGGCGACTGCCTGTTTTTTTTAAGTCCGTCAAATTGATTGTGCAGGTTTGCGACTGAGAGCGTTCCAATGGCGGGCTGGACTCCTGCAGGTGCTGGGTCGACCAGAAATCCTGCAAAGCAAGCGAGTGCGCGAGTGACATCCAAGGCCGGCAGTTTGGCGATAACCTCGACGCCTACTCGGGTAAATCGGGGTCTGCTGGACGCTGGTGGATGCTGCCGGTATGCTTTTCTAACTACCACCATGCTTTTCACGAACCTGACGCTACCGTAGACAAACTCCGCACAAGCAGAAATACGTGACCTGAACCACGTCTTCTCACTGGAATCTGCTCTTGCGAAAAGCCCTGAGTGGCGAAGGCCACCTGGCTGATTTATTTCCGACGCTCCTTCTGTGGTGGAGGATTCTGATCGGTCCACTTTAATATTCCCTGCAAGGCCATGCTCGCAAGGGTTACCGCCATCTGGCGCCAGGGTGTTTGGATCGGAAACGGATTTCTTGGGTGTGTCACGGCGCAAAGGCTCCACCGTCCCACCGACTGAACGAGTTACGAAGCCTGCAGGATTGGCTGCATGGCTGTCTCCGGCGTGCGGGCTCGCTTGCTGTGCTGTGCACAACCGGCTTATGTGAGATCTCTATTCTCCGCACACGTGTCTTTGCTTATTCCGCAGATCTCCGGCTGCACCCTTTGTTTGAAGAGTGGGAAGATCGTCAGAGAATTAGAGGGCTGTGACTGGAGATCGGCGCTGCGGCTCGCATAGCAAATGCGAAAAGATTTGGGCGTTGGCTTCTGGGCAAGTCACGCCTACACGGTTTATGCACAGCTCGAGCCACTGCCAATATTGTGGACTTGAAGAATTGTTTCTCGCCGGGGCTGCGGCCGCTCACTGCTGCTGTGCTTCGTTGCAGCTGTCTAATTCTGGAGGTCGCTTCGCTTGGGTCGTCTCAAACATCAAGCTGGGGAAAACTTCACTGTGTGTTGCTTCGTATCCACATGATTCGTCTCGGCTGTGTCGTCACAAGCCATTGAGTTTACCGAAGTCGGCACGGTATGGAAAGGTAGAGGAATACTATGCACGTACACCGATCTTGACAGTAGACAGGGCAAGGTCCTAGGGATCTCATCTTGGAGTGGAGTGGAGTACGGTCCTGCGCCCGCCGAACGCCTGTCGTCACGCCTCCATCCTTCGCATATCTCACTGGCATGACATGGCATCAAATCGTCCCAGCAGGCTGGTCGTGCTCGATCCCCCTAAACTGGTCTATTGGATGATAGCCCGAAATGGGATCTGGACGGACGGCGGCCCGGCAAGGCAGAAACGATGGCCGATTCAAGAAACCCCCGCAAAACATGCACCCACGTTGGACTTGGGACAGCGGCTATCTGCGTGCGAGCCGCGGCGGAAAGGCAGGGCAGAAGCCAAGAAGCGATCTGGTCTCATGCTGGTGTAGCGCGGGCTTCGCGATTACACGAAAGACCACCCATCTTCTTGGTCCCTGCCTAAAAGAAAAAGGCTGTGACACTTGCGATACCTGCGACACCTGTAAGAGGCTGCTACCCCGGGAGGTACACAGGTACGCGATCTCGCTGCCGTCCTTCCATCTCAGGCTTTGGATCTGGTGCTACCATCCTCGCGGCCTAGCGCCAGATTTGCGAGCAACTCAATCTATCTCAGTTCCCAAGCACGGTCCCGATGATGCTTGCGATCCATAACAATTGCGAGCTGTCCACTCGGCAGACGGCCATGTTCACGGGCCTTTTCTTCCTATTCTCCTTGAGCTTGGAGCTTCTCTTTCGAATTTCTCTGGATCTGGTGTGTGTGTATCGCAAACCGGAGTGGGTACCTATGCTGCTGCGCCCACACACTGCGAATCTTTACCCACGACTGCGTAGGTCAATCTCGACGTCGTTGGCTGATTGGATCCAGGCCATCGCATGGCATAACCGACGCGGGACACATGGCACACTGTTGCTACTGCAGTGCAGAGTCGCACGATGTGAGGGCTCACAACACGATCTCGATCAGGCCCGATATGGCGTCAAGGTGAGGCAGCTTGCTCGGTTAGGCTGTGGTGCGTCGCAGGATCGCACAACGGCACGTGGCCGGGGAGATGGCTGAGATGCTGGGGAAGGCATTGGGACGAGCGACAAAGAAAACTAATTGGAATCACTGCGGATTTAGGTCCGTATTTGTTTGTCCGTATTTGTGTGTCCCAGCCCTGGAAAACTCGTCATATTGCTGCTTCTGGTCCCCGGTAGCGAGTGTGATTTGGAACACACGAAACGACGTGCTCTTGCAGATGTCGTTCTCGCCTTCAACAGCCAAATCGATTCAACACAGCAGTCGTCGTCGTCGCATCTCAAGCGTCTCATGTGCAGACAAAACGCTTCTTCGCAGCTCGAAGTTGTGACACAGATCTCGATGGCATGCATACAGGCCGTTGACCTAGTCCGCGATAGGCAGGCAATAGAGATCTCACGGGCGATCTGGGCCCAGCGAGCAAAAGTATGGGCCTGAGCGGACAGTTCTCTCCCCGATCTGAGCAGCGCCAATCGTTTGCCTGCTCGCCCTGCGCTGCCTCCACCGATCGTCGCCAGGCATGCGCACACGGCAGGCAGATTCGCATCGCCTTTTCTCCCCTGCGCGGGAGGGAGCTCGCTGCTGATGGCATCCAAACCGTAACCCCCATGCAAATCCCCCCTCTCTTTCTCTGCCTGTTAGTGAAATCGGAGAAAGGCGCAGCCGCTGCGGTGTTAGCTCACGCCCGGTAGCCTCAGCAGCCAGCCTGCCTTTATCACTTGCCTTGTCCCGTGTTCCATTCCTCTCTTTCTCTCCTCCCGTTGCGTATCTCCAGCTCAAACACTCCAGCCCCTCTGATTGTTTGTTATTAGACAAATCAAAGACGTCCAGGAGGTAAACACCGCTCGTCTCAAAGCAACACCCACGTGCTATCGCTCAGTCTCGCCCTTCGCCACTCCACTCTCATCAACTCACCAACACCCAGCTCAAGCTCACCCCGCTCAGAGCTGCTCTTCTGTTTCCGCGACTTGCCGCCTCTCGCCTCCGTCTCTATCCAGACCCGTACGACGACTCGTCTACAATACGCGAAAGGCCACTCGCCGGATTCTCTCTCGACTAACGCTGGAAACTTCGTTGTCGAACATCTACTACATCACTACAACACACTCTACCACCACTACACCATCAACAATATGCCTCCGATCAGAAGCATGCCCGCCGCCAAGCCGGTCAAGACCGAGCGTTCCCACGAGGAGAACCAGGAGAGGTCCGTCGATGCTTACCTTTGCACGCCCACGATTGCATACTGACCGTTCGCAGAGCATACATCGCTGCCTCTCGACGAAGTGACCGCAGTTTGGAAGCCCGTATCGAGTCTGCACGACGCGCTTCGGAGATCCACAAGCGCCGTACAGGCCGCTCTCTGCGTGTCACCGAGCAAGATGTCATCAACGAGGAGATGTACGAGGAGGAAGACGACGACCTGCCCATGCAGTACCGTCGCTTGACCGCACATCTGCAGACTCAGAACGCCGACTTCGATCGTCGCCTTGCTGCATACCTCACCAACCATGTAGCCATGCGCAGTGCCCTCGGACAGGCCGTTTCCGACGCATGGCAGAACAACCAGTTCAACAACATTGGCCAGTTCATGAACCCAGGAATGATGCAGCAACCCCTACAGCAACAGCAGCAGCAGCAGCCTGGTATGCAAAACACAATGCTTCCACCACAGATGCCTGCCCGATCACCATCGAGCTACAGACAGACACCCTACCCGGTTGCCAACGCACAGGGAATTCGTCCCTCACACGGACGATCGGCATCTACCGCAACTCCCCACGACTCATCACAGAAAAGTCCCACCGATGTGAAGCTGGAGGACAGGCGTATGTCTGTGCCTGTCAACGCCCTGCCACACACTCCTTTGTCTGGTACTGCCGCCCCATCAAGCACACACAGCTCACCAGCACGCGCCATCTCGCGCAGCGGCTCGTCGTCCAACCTCAACAAACAGCAACAGTTCAGCCAGCAACAATACCAGCAGCCTTCCCAGGTTGATGCACTCCAAGGCTTTAACCTGAGGCTTCCCACCAACCACCGAAACCTCGACCCTCTCTCCACTGTACTCCCCATGGAGAGCCAGCAGCTTCTTGCCACCAACCCTTACGACTTCACCTTCAACGACAACATGTCCAACATGACCCAGGGTGTTGCCAAGCAAGGCTACTCTTACAACCCCAACGGCCGACCAAAGAGCAAGTCTGGCTCACCAAGCGAGTACCCGGCAATGCCTCAGATGACTATGGGTGGCATGGACTCGACATTGGCACCGTCTGCTTTTGACATGGCCGCCACCTACGGACCATCACCCCACGACAGCGCTTTCTCGCCTGCAGGCTACGCTTTCGGCGGCATGGGCTACAACAACGACATGTTCTCGAACGACCTGCTCAAGGAACCTCTCAGCGGTGACTTGAGCGGCACAGTCACCCCTGGTGAGGGCGACTGGGCCGGCTTCCTGTCCAACGACGCATGGGAGGAGCAGCCCGTTGCTTAGTTGCCTCGCCGATTTTGTCTGGTTCTAGTCCAGGCATCAAATACTCAACATCTTTGCATAACATGTCCTGTCTTCTATCACAGGCTCATGGCACGCAGACGCAAAATCTCGACAGGATGCAAGTCGCCACCTCCATCACCACTCCAACCACCACCACCGCCGCCAGTACGACCACATCAACATTGCCGTACCCTGTACAACAACGCATCGCCATCGCCTCCAACCAGTCACTACAGTCGTCATCCGCACACGAAACCGACACGCAACAAGACCCGAGGACGCCACCATTGATTCCATACAAAGTTCACGACTTCTTTCCTCCGGCGTTCTTTCGATGGTGTGAGGGTTTTATCTCTCGCTTTTAGGCAATATACCCGTCCCTGAGAATTCATGGACAGACTTTGTCAACGTTTCTTTTTACGACTTGAAACAGTCGTATTCGCAGAGGCATCTCCGCAGGGTGAGATCCCGAAGCGAGGTGACTCCGGCACGGGTGGGATGGAATGGTATTCGGAGGAGGATAGATCTCGATTCGTTCAACCTACTTAGAGCAACTGGCTCATCGAGATGGAGGAAAGATAGACGCAAGACGTCTGATATCGTTAATTAAATATAATTTGCAGTCCAGCACTGAATCTAGCCGCTCTCTTGATAGAGGGAAGGTTGTTCACTTCCACACCCATTCTCTCACGCTTTGCATATCTGCTTGTGTGACTTTGCCAAGTGAGGTCCACCTTTTGGTCCTGCATGAACTTTCTTACATTCACTTTCTACTCGGTTTGCTTCAACGTCTATCGCACTATTGTATGGCTGTCTCTAATTCTCTATCGGAGTGTACGATGTTCCGCCTTCTCGCCGCACTATACGCAAGTTGGAGGACTCGGACAGAGACGACGCACGCTCGCATATCAGCCTTTCCTCCACCGACGAGCCGGAAGATCCTGCCGTCCACGATGTAGTCTGGGGGGATTTGACTCCCTCCCATCGCGTGAACTACTGTGCGAGCGGTTAGTTCTCTGTACGAGTCTCTCAATGGGCTATGGAGCTTTATGCAACAAGCTACTTAAGTCCCTCAATAAATACCGCAGGCAGTTCTCAGTGAAAGAACAAGGGTTCTAGAGGATAGTGTAATTCCTTATTAACTTCGTAAGTTCACGTTATACCGTAGGACTTATTGATTCGTACGGCAACCCTCATAAGATCACATTATGACGCAAACTGAATTCCTTCGTGCGGTATAAAATTCTAAAGAAAGCATGTGTAACACCTATCTCGTTGTTCTCAGTTGCTTAACGTACGGCCTAAGACGGTAGACCTAGTTATGAAGTAACTAGGAAAGATTTAGATATGTATCCTAGCGCAACTATTTTCAACTCCTACGACAACGAAATCTGTGTGTCCTAGTAAACCTAACACTAACAAGACCTCGATGCACCGATGGTTGTTTTCCTCGTCGATGGTCCTATTAGTATTGCAGAAAATGAGGGTGGTGAGGAGCAGAACGACGGTGGAGTTGACGTCTTTTGGTTAGGTTGTTTCCATGGCACTAAGATCGTCCGAGGGGTCAACAGACGACAGGCAATCAGATGGATATCATCCGGATGGGCCGTGTAGCTCAGCTAGAGACCTGTGTTGGAGGATGGCTCTCTCACTGGTGAAGGCACAATTTGAATATGCCACCGCCGATGATCTTACCTCAAAGGTCAGAAATCAGAAAACGAGGACGTAGAAGGGCTCCTGCAAAGCCCCAACCCAACCTTCAAACTCTTCCCTCATCGTAGCGACAGTTACAGCCAAGATATCAACCTTCTGACAACACAGCACAGAATCCAATTCCCACCTCACCCTGTCCTCGCCCGTTTCCCACTCCTACCACCCCTCCGCCCCTCATCCGAATCAAAATATTGCACCTTCTCATCCCAAACCTCCAAGCTCTCAAATGGACTCCTCAACCAAGCGTCCAGCTCATGCAACAAAAGCCCTGCATCCTCCCTCCCCAAAAAACCTCCTAGTAACTCCCCCGCCCTCCCATCCGCGCTCTTTGGGTCGTGCGATTTCAACACCGCCACCACGTACTCGACCAAGAACTCGCGGTTGGCTCCCGCGGGCCGTCGATCGAGGAAGGGGAAGACTCGGAGTTCGCGGCGCAAGAAGATCCGGGCGCGGGTCTGGAGGGCTGAGGAGGCGGCGAAGGTCGCGGGTGTGAAGGTGCGGTATTGGGATATGCGGTTTGCACCGACGTGAAGGCAGGGCGTATGGTTGTCGTAGACTTGGCGGCGGCGGGGGAGGGAGGGATCTTCGAGGATGCCGGTGCTGCTGCTGGCAGACGAGGTGGTGGGCTGAGGACCCCATGGTATCTCATCACGTCTTCGCCTCGCCGCCGCTGCGTTCGTTCGCCGACGAGCATCATGACTACTCTCAGGCGCTTTCGCTCCCGCGTCAGGTCTGGCGACGACAGTGTATGTTTTGTAGTCCTCCGGCGATCGCCAGTCGTACTCGACGGCTTTCACTTCTGCTTTACAGAGCGGGCAGGTCGCGTGCTCCTGCAACCATTGTACCAAACAGATGAAGTCGAAGCTTAGGTGATTGCAGGGCGCTGCTACCGCGCGCTCGTGGATTGCTTCGAGGCATATGGCGCAGGTTTCGGGTTCGGGGGGGTTGTGGTTCTTTAGGGCGGCGGCGGCGGCGGATGCGGCGCCTTTGATTTTGAAGTCATCTGGCGGTGCTGGTGAGGGTGGTTTCAGCCCATGGTTGCTGTTGTTGGCGTCGTGTCGGGTTTCCATCCACTGCTAGTGCATGTCCGTCTCCTGGTTTGGGTGGTGGTCGGGGAAGAGAGGAGACTATGTTGACGCAGTTGAAGGCGAAATGACTTGGGTGAAGACGTCAGCGATCGCAAATCGATTCACTTACGTATAACCCTAACCCTTCCAACCCCAATACTTGGTTTCAAAATGACTTGTACATCCACCTACGTCGCATTATGAAGTGGCAGTCTACTCTATCGATGTATCCTGTACCTTTGTGGTGTCTAGCTTAATATATGGGATGCCGATCAGGCGTGTGTGATCTTCCCGGTGGTCGGTTTTGGCCCGATGGTAAATATATGGTGAAAGATGTAAGAGTTGAAAAGTGAATGCAGTTCGACCACGCATCCTTCATCCGTGCATGAACCAGTCACGCAATCTAGCACCATCTCGATGTTGTCAGTCGTATCCGCTTTGGGATGCACTTCCACAAGAACGATACTCAAGAGCACGGCTGGCATTTCGGAGTCTTGATCGCCTTAGCCGCCTTGTTCAAGAAGCGCTCAAGCTTACTCTTCCCACCACAATGGCACTTCACAGCCTGAACAAAAATCTGCGTGTTGAGAAAGGCACCAGCCGAGTTTGTGTGAGTGTTGTCGTTTGGAAAGTAAGTCTTCGCCTTCGTCGGTCCAAAGCTCTGTAATAGCGCGACCGAGTAGGCAGTGTGGTCGATGTACTCGACTTTCCTGTCGTTGGCAACTTGTTTGGCATAGTCGGCAAACGCCCAGTCGCTCTGCAATGTATCGCCAGTCCAGTAGTTGCGAGGCACCATGCCCGAGATAATGGGCGTGGCTTTCTTGGCCTTGACATCCGAGATCATCTTGCTGAGGTACCAGCCGAAAGTGTGGACGGTCTCGTTGACGCCGGCTTGAGTGAGGACAGTGACGGTCTCGCTGCCAGTGCCAGGCAAAGTTCCTCTGTCTTTGACATCGGTGGTAGGATCGACTTCGTCGTTGTGGCCCATCTCGATGAGCACTAAGTCACCTGCTTTGGTGGCAGACAGTAGAGCCGACCAGAGGCCCTCGTTGATGAAGGAGCGGGTGGACCGGCCGTTCCTGGCGAGATTGTTAACTGCTAGGGTAGTGTAGTTGTTGATGTAGTAGCCCCATCTGTGTTCTAGTCAGCATTCTGTCTGCGACCTCTAGGAATACCGCGAAGCGATCGCGAGCCAACATACCCTTGCAGCGGATTATCGAGCGCATAGTTCGCAGTCGTGCTATCCGAGCAGATCAGTAATTGCGCTGCAGACGCGACTTCTGCTATCGCTGCAAGTGCCAGAGTAAGGGAGATGAGCTGCATTTTCGATTGTTAGTCTTCTCTGTAAAAGCGGCCAACGCATCGTTAGTATATGATCGCAAGCCCTTTTGTCATCGAAATCGCAATGCGCCGCTGGTATGGAAGATCATTTGCCGACAAATGTAACAGTGGTGTATCTCACGGAGCTTTGCACATGGCCTTTCCGCCAATCGTAAGGCAGCTTACCTTCAAGCTTCAACAAATTATGTATATCTGTTGAAGATCTACAGACCAGCATAGGGCTTGTCGGCGCTTGCAGCAAATGCCAGCGTATGTCAACTGAGGGGTATCCGAGGTCCATGGTCCACAATGCGCCTAAGAATATGAGCGAACACATAGAATTAGCAGGGAATTGGGACATTGGGAGGGAGATGAGATTCGGTTCATTGTCTCGATTCCAGTCGCGAAGACAAAGGCGCTGTATTTGGTTCCTGATGTCCCCTCAGCAGGACACGATAGTTTTGCGGACTTAGGTCGAACCGACTTTGAAGTGTTCGAAAGGCCGTAGTGTGCTTCTATTGTATTCATGGTTTGCCATGGCTATTCATAGGAGTCAGTGTGCTCTGAATCGTGTATGGTGGAATGAGCGATCTCCATAGCGTTGTAATGAAGAGGTGACGCCGCCGTCGCATGGACCTTTAATGCCGTGTGCAAATACTCAAATGAGGAACTCCCCACTGAAGAACCCCGAGATCTGAGACCGTGTCTTCTGCTAGAGCTACCTTCGCATGCTGTAAGAACAGACCTCGCCGACGTTTTTCTCTCGGTTGCGGGCCACCACTTGGGTGACGCGATCTCGACGGCTGTCTCTCTGCGTTTTGCGTGTGTGGTCGACCTTGGCCAACCGAGTCTACCGCGGTCTTACCTCGTGACTTGATAGCCTCGAGCCTCCCTTAGACTCGCTCACTTCAACGTGGCTGTAAGCATCCGGAGTTCAGTGGGAGAAGCGCGAATGGCTTCTCCGAGCCGCCACTTCACCTGTCCCCGTCCTCACCCAAAAAATGAAGATGTGGAGTTTACATCGCAATGGTGGATATGGGGAGCGATGAAGCGATGTGAAGAGTACTCTCTCACCGGCGTGGTGGTCGTCGCTCGTTGGCTGCCGTTGCTCTCACCGTACCATGGAATCTTGGCTCGTGAGTCGCGGCGTCAACATTTGAAGCCGCGGGAATGACGACCCCCCAGCTCAATTCTCACGACATCACGAACCTGGCGACGTGTTCCCGCGCACGCCTGCCATGCTTTGCACGTTGTCGTTCTTTTGTCGTCGTTATTGTTGATGTTCTGTGAGGGTTAGGGGGCAGCGCCAAATGTCGGCACGCCCAGCCCGGCAGGCCGACCGAGAGCTGTCTGCCGAATTGCCGCGACCCACCAACATCACCTCCACCATCAACCGCACAACATCGGCTGCTCTTTAAGGAGTGACTACATAGGTAGACACCTCTCATCCAGCAGGCCTGTATGAATGTGGTGTGGACCATTTGAGTTTCTCGTCAGAGAGAACGCGCCCAAATTAAGAAGCCATACCACTGCACGCGCCCGTAGTGCGTTCGGCCGCCCTCCAGTGAAGATGGAGACCAAGCAAGAATGAACGCCAGTTCACACTCAGAGATGAGGCTCTAGGGCATCGTCAGAGATCCAGAATGGAAGGAAATTTTGCCGGACTCGATATGCGCCACTTCGCCACTTCGCCCGCACACCAGTGCAATCTGGTGGACCGAAGCTTCAAACAGGCGTATAGCTGCCGCCGCAACAACCGTCGAACCATGCCCTGGGAGGCCATCACCTTTGAGCCTTGGTGAAGAATCTCAGGGCTCGTCTTGGACTCAATGCCGAATGACCGTTCGCCAGGATTTCGGCCGACCAAGGCTCATAGGAGCACACCGTGGCGCTAGGTACGCAGCTCTGGCGCAGATTATTCTCTTGTGAATCCAGGAGCCTGGATTTCTGGATCGCTCTAAGGCCAGCTCGCTGGATCTTCTTTTGGTCTAGATTCACCTGCAAATCAGCTTATGGAAGTCCACCATGTCGCATACTCAGCTCTGCTGTCAATCTTTCCCTCATAGGCTTACGAGCCTGTATCTTTTTGAATTCTGGATCGCCAGCCTCAGCGGATCTTCACCTGGCCGGCTTTGTCTCATCTGGAAACTCTAGGCTCTACATTAGCGTTGTGACAACTTGCGGAAGAGGAAAATAAAAAATCAAGTGCGTACAGAACGTATCTATGATCTATGCCCTGGGCGACTGGCTGCTTTTCTCGCCATGGCTGGCTATCAGGCATGCTCAAGTTCTGTGCCTTCCTGAAGAACTTGCAGAAGGCTCCAACCTGCGGCGATGCTTATGACGTCCAGTCTGCATCCAATCCATCACAGCCAAGAGATCTTGTGCCAATGTGTCATGTGTCATTGTACCCAAAGCCTTTCATCGAGCTCCTGGATCTGACTTGACTTCCTTCCCAACACAGGATACTCTGGTCTTGTTTCGATCTGTCTTTCGTATCCGAGCTCCCTGGATCTGGCGGCTCTTCGACACTTCCCGGTGTCTGCTCAAACTTGCCATTGAGAATCATGGCGAAGCCAGTGCCAACCTTTGAGCCTGCATGCTATGGCTCCCCAAAAGGACCGCTCTTGCATCCTTTAACCCACCGAGAAGCATGGCGAAGCAAGTGCCCATCTTTGGCCTGCCGCAGTAGGACTCCCCAGTGGACTGCTCTTGCATCCTTCAGCGGTTTGTGGACTCTGGCACAACTTCTTCAGGGCCGTCCGCTTTCTTGACCGAACTGGCTGAGTCCGAGCTGTCCGAACTCGAACTGGTCGAAGGACGTCGGCTGGCAGCTGCGAGGCATGCATCTTGTGTTATCTCTTCCACAACAAGTCTGTACGCAGTCCTGGCCGATGCAGACGGACCTGACGCGCTGGCTGATCCACTCTGTTGTCCCGCTCCCGCCCGATATGCACGATGTGACTCTTCCTCTTCCTCTCCCTCTCCATCTCCATCTCCTGGGCCATCTTCTGCATTGGCCGAGATGATCGATCTGCCGGGTCTTGGGGTGGAGCTTCCTGGGGTTGAGTCACCAGTGTTGTCGCCAGAGTCTTCGGTATTGGTGCGTGCATGGCCTTCGCAGCACGGTGCGGTGCATGCCACGCTGTATCTACTTCCATAGTCGGCCTCGTGGTCGACGCGGTCGGGGCTTTCGAACATCGGGTCGTGTTGCTGCTCTGCTCCGTCTACCCCTGCGTCGCCCTCATGCATCTGCTGCACCGCCGTCGCCGTCGAGTCGAGCCATGTGTCTAGATCGACGCCTGCTCCTGGTGCGCGCGGTCTCCTGCTGCGGCTGGTGTCCTCTGTATCCTCGCTGGTCGTCGTGGCCGTCGCCGCCGCGAGGTCGTGGCCCTGTTGTGGTGCGGGCAAACCGGAGGTGTGGTGGCAAGGCTGCGAGTGCTGAGATGTGAGGGCACTCTCGCGCTCAAGGCGTCTTTGGTTGCGAATTGGGATGCCCGGTTGACTGGCTCTACCGTCGTTGGCCATGTTGTCGCTGTCCGAAAAGAATACCCGATAGGTTTGCGGTGTTGAACTGTACAAAGGGCAATGTCGGCGGCTGAAAGGCAATGGCGGATGAGCGTTTGCTGAGAACTGGGAGCACGTTGAAGGCACGCTCAAGGCACGCGCAAGGCACACTGGGCTGCACGATTCTCTACGGGGCACTGGTTCCTCTCCTCTGGATCGTGGATGAGGTCGTTATGGGATCTGTTCATAATGAAATTGGTCTACGGCTATGTCGCTATGTCTTCATATACCCCTTGCCAATGCCAATGGTACTACGAGCTCCCCGTACCCTTAGAGTAATACAGAGGCGTGGTACTAGCTTCGTTGAGCCGGTGGTGCCTTCCTCGCCGACGGCGTTGCCAAGACTTGTTGCTGTTTTGTGACTACAAAGTCGCGACCTCCTTCCCACACCGACCTCCAACACCAACCACACACACTCGACCTCCTCCGCTCCATCACAAGCTCCCAGGTAAGCACTATCACAACCTCCTCCGCATATCACAGACTCGAGCACGCGCGTGCTGCAAACATTGTCAGCGTGCTTCGGCCGCAGTCGAAATACCGCACGCGCGCCATACTCGAGCTCGCGCGACCCACTCGCGGCGTGTCACGCACTCCATCAGACCATCAACCTTGCTGACACGCTACAATAGAACACCCTGCACCTTCTTTCACGGTCCGGAAGAACATCTTCACCTCATCACATCGCTGCCTCGTCAGCCGGCTCCACCTCGCACGGTACGCATTCGAGGCACCACCTGATTGTTGACGCGCACCACTCCCATCACATCCTCCTCTTCATTCGTGTCACCGCCTTCATTCGCACCGTGATTAGCTGCCTCAGCAATCATCGCGCGCGTGATCGGCCGCGACGTCGCCTACAAAGGCTTTTTCCCTCCCCCCAACTTCCTTCCTTCTACACCCCACTACCTCACCACAACACAACAAGTCCTTCCACTACCAACACTTCACCATCACCACTCCACCTTGCAAGCACCAGAACATCACAACCTTACCAGTGCGTCACAATTTCTACTTTCTCAAACTTGAGTGATTCACTCTTCCAAGACCATCTTACTGACGACTCAACAGAACCTTCCACTACCGTCATAATGGGTGGCCCTACCGCCAAGATCCGTGTTGCCGCTCAGCAGCAGCAGCAGAAGGGTCCGTCTAGTAACGGCTCTTCTTCTTCTGGTGCGACTTCCAACTCCAGCAAGCCGGCCTCGTCCGCCCCTCCGACCATCAAGGCCATCGACCGCGTTCGTGACAACGCTGGTTACGATGGCTCCCGCGACTCCTCGCCTCGTCCTGGCTCCGGCCCATCCTCTCCGCGTCTCGCGTCCTCACAGCCGGCCTCTCCTCGTCAGACTCCGGCTTCTCCTTCTCCGCGCTCTGCTTCGCCGGCGCCATCCACCACTGCCGCTCCTCCTCTCCAGCCCCGTCCCATGGAGACTGTGAACAAGAACTTGGACTTGGGCATGCAGGCCTGGAACAAGGTGCGCGGCTACGACCAGCCGACGACCCTCCCTCCTCGTCCTGCCCCCTCCAAGCTCGGCCAGCCGGCCAAGGTTGGCCTGAACACGTTCAATGTCATCGAGTACCCCACCAAGCCAGTGTACTCCTACGATGTCATGGTCAACAAGAACGACGACAAGCGTGGCTTGATCAAGAGCGTCTGGGAGTCTCAGGCCGTGAAGCAGGCTCTCGGTGACGACTTCATCTGGGACGGCAATTTACTGGCCTGGAGCACCAAGAACCTCGACCGCGAGATTAGGTTGAACGTCAACCTCGACCAGGAGAAGGGCAGGGCCCCCAAGCCTGGCAAGAAGCCTGACGTCCACCTGTTCCACCTGCGCAAGACTGGCGTGGTTCGGTTCGATGTCCTTCGTGCCTACCTCGCCCGTCAATGTGACTGGGACAACTCCATTCTCGAGTCGATCAACTTCCTCGACCACCTCCTCCGTGAAGGCCCCTCCAAGCGCCTGACCGCCATCAAGCGCTCCTTCTTCCAGCGTGGCGAGTCGCGTTACGACCTCGGCAGTGGAGTTGAGGCATTCAAAGGTGCATACCAATCTCTTCGCGTGGTCCATGGTCCCAACGGTCCTTGCCTCTCCATCAACGTCGACGTCGCCAACGGCACCTTCTTCAACTCCGGTCCACTCCAGCACTTGGCCGTGAAGATCACCGGCGCCCGCGACCCCGCCGACCTCATCCAGCAGGCCCTGAGGGGCAAGCGTGAGGAGGACGAGGCCCGTCAGAGGAACCCCAACTCGAGGTTTGAGTCAAGGGTTTCCAAGGGCCTGAAGAGGCTCAGCAAGCTCCGCGTCGTCGCCAACCATCGTGGCGCAAACATCGTCGATGAGTACGTGATTGACAAAATCATGCTGAAGTCGGCCAAGGAGCACAAATTTATGCAGCGCAACGAGCAGACCGGCAAGGAGACTGCGGTTACTGTGTACGACTACTTCCTGAAGACGTACAACGTCCGCATCCAGTACCCAGACTTCCCCATGGTTCAGATGAAGCGTGGTGGCGGCTCGGTGGTCATTCCGATGGAGCTTCTCCGCGTCAAGGAGAACCAGCGTTACCCCTTCAAGTGCGACGAGAGGCAGACTGCCAACATGATCAAGTTTGCCGTCACTCCTCCTTCTGAGCGCTGGAAGGCCGTCGAGCACGGTCTGAAGATGCTTTCGTGGAACACGGACGCGAACCTTCAAAAATACGGCTTGAAGGTCACCACCAACAGGACCGTCGTCGACGCCCGCGTGCTCACTGCCCCCAAGGTCCAGTACGGTACTGGTGTTGCCAACCCTGGCACCTCTGGCCGCTGGGACTTGAAGGGCAAGAAGTTCCTCACCCCGAACATTGCGCCGCTGAAGAGCTGGTGCGTCACCGTCATCTCCGGCAAGCGTGGTGGCAAGCCGGACAAGTCCTCCGGACAAGTCCAGCATCGACAACTTCATCAAGGAGTTCGTCAAGATCTACAAGTCCCACGGCGGCAGGGTCGAGAACACCAACCCCGCCATGAACCTTGGATCTGGCGACGACACTGGTGCCATCGTCACCGCTGCCTGGAACATGGCCGGTAACCAGTCCAACTCCCGCCCTCAGATCCTGGTCTTCATCCTTCCTGACAAGGATTCCATCATCTATGGTCGCATCAAGCGCTCCGCCGAGTGCCGCTACGGCGTCGTCTCTCAGTGCATGCAGTTCGCTCACGTCCAGAAGTGCCAGGGACAGTACATCTCGAACGTCTGCATGAAGTTTAATGCTAAGCTCGGTGGCACTACCTGCCGTGCTGTTGGCTCTACTTCCGGCGGCCCCAATGGTCTCTTCAAGGTCCCCACCCTTGTCATCGGTGCGGATGTCAGCCACGCCGCTCCTGGCCAGCAGTCAGCCTCAATGGCCGCCATGACGGCCTCCATGGACCCCCTCGGCGCCCGCTACGCTGCCGTCTGCGACTCCAACGGCTTCCGCGTCGAGATGATCCAGACGGACAAGATCAACAGCATGCTCAAGCCGTTGATCCAGCACTGGGTCAGCACTGTCGGCAAGGGCAGTTTCCCTCAGCGTATCCTCTACTTCCGCGACGGTGTCTCGGAGCAGCAGTACTCTCATGTGCTGCAGCAGGAGGTTGCCGACATGAAGGCTTTGATCAAGTCTGCCAACACCGCCCTGAACATTCCGTTCGTGGTTGTCATCGGCGGCAAGCGCCACCACATCCGTTTCTTCCCCGAGAAGGGCGACCGTAACGGCAACCCCTTCCCCGGTACCTTGGTCGAGTCTGGCTGCACTCAGCCGTACGAGAACGACTTCTACCTGTGTTCTCACGCCGCTCTCAAGGGTACTGCTCGTCCTACTCACTATCACGTGATCCTCAACGAGGCCAAGATGAGCAACGACGAGCTCCAGACCATCCTGTACGAGCAGGTGTACCAGTACGCTCGTGCCACCACTCCGGTCTCCATCCACCCGGCCATCTACTACGCCCACATCGCCGCTGACAGGGCTGGCCCTCACGCCGTCAACTGGCAGGGCTCGACTGATGGTCGTGGCACTCAGGCCGGTGGCTCTTCTGGCCAGGGCTCTCAGCCGGTCGACGTCCTCCCCCTCATGCCCATGCCCAACCAGGGCGGCATCAACACCTCGATGTGGTACATCTAGGCCACTCGCCCACAACACCAGCTCACTGCCAGCAAGTCCTCGAGACCACGGCAACAGCACTGGTATCTGAACTCTGATACACCGGTTCAGGAAAGGAATGGAATGGAAGGGAAAGGAAGGATAGACTTGAAGGGAGACAACAGGACTAGCGAAGGAGTAGCTGGCTTCGGCCTTGATACTTCATTTGATTCTGCTTTGGTTTGATGATACACCAGTACTTAGATAGCGCGAGACCCCAGAAAATCGAAACAAAAAACGCGTTCCCGCAAAAGGGAGCGTACCAAAAAAAACAAAAAAAAAACAAAACGTGCCAATTCCATTCCCTTGAAATGTATTGATAATGTCCATCATCACTGTTTGCGGTCTTGGACGAGAAGGCAAGCGGTCTCATTGCTCCGACGACGCACTTGATGAGCAGCAGTAGTAAAAGCAGATGATGGCGAATGATGGGTGACGCCGGCGATGGTTATGATGGTGGCAATGGACAAGAGCTCATTCTCGATACTCCGATAACGAGCACGACTCGCAGGTCCTGGTGTTGTGTCTACTCATATATCCGTCTGTCTAGAAGAGCCGAGGGCAAGACCCGCGCAACGGGAAGATGAGAACATCGCAATGGACGGGCAAGAAAGCAACAAGGCAGGCACGGAGAGACACATGTACAGCACGGTATGATGTGGCGTGGCGTGGTAAGGTATTTTCAATCTCAATTTGTGAACAGTCTATGTAATTTTGTGTTGGGCATCAATCAATGGGTCTCCAGATCGGGATCCATACCATGCGTTGCCATGCCCGCCTTCCCTTCCTCCATGCGTCGTCTTTGTGCAAAAATCAAAAAGGTATCGAGCGAATAATCCTTCGAAGGGGTATGAAGCAGAGAAAGCAGAGAACGAATGAGCAAGAAGAAAATGAGCAAGCAAAGCAAAGCAAAATGCGAATTGAAGAAAAAGGACAACAATTGATTATTAACAGAAAGGACAAGACGCCCCTTTTCCTTCTCCCTTTCCCTCTTCTCTCGGTATGTCATCCTTGCTATATTGGATGACGAAGACAAGAAGGGTATTTCCAATCAAATCCTGTCTGCGCCGGTGCCAATTGGTATGCTGGTATTCTTTCGATGTTGGATGGTTTCTTTCGCGCTGAAACGTTCGTTGGCAATTTTTGATGCGTGTGTTGGGACTTGGGGTTGGGTTGGGTTTTTTTCTGGTGTGGTTGGTTGATGAGTGAGGGAGGGAGGCGTTATATGCATGCATTCTGTTCTGTGTGGGGGGCGTGAAAGTCGTGGGCGGTGTCGTTGCGTGGAGCTTTTTGAGGGCGGAAAGCATGACGGGCGAGGAGGGAGTGAAAACTCATTCTTCATTCCTTCGTATCATACTTTTGCTTTTGCATTCCTCACTCATCCGTCAAGCGATCCAGCAAGTGGATGCTCAGAATCATAACCAGCAACCCAATCGTCACAATGATAAACAGCGCAAACGCGAACCAACCCAGCACCATGGCGCTGGTGCCGACGCCGCTGCGCACGCTGCCGTTTCCGAAATCTTGCGCGATCTGTGCTGCTGCGACCGAGGCGGTGTGTTGCCAGAGGACGGAGACGAGCACGAAGATGGAGGCGATGAAGATGAGGGCCAGGGCGACTTGCGAGACGGGCCGCGAGGGGAAGGGCTTGATGTCGATGTCGGAGCCGGTGCGGGCGTCGCGCTCTTCGTGCCAGCCGGGGAAGGTGGCGAGGAGGAGGAAGGTGACGAAGGCGAGGATGATGGCTACGATGCTGGGAGGGTTGTTAGCTTGAGATTCTCGAAACCTTGACTTCAAGACGACTTACAGAAGGTAGGGGAAGACTACGGCATTCTTGAATGTTGTCGCGACCCAGATCAGGTTGAGCGGGTCCTGGTCGATGTTGATGCGCTCAGCAAGAGCGGTGGCGTTGTTCGAGCACAGGAAAGCTCCGTCTGTGTTTGCGCAGAGACCAAAGTAGCCGACGCGGACTTCGAGCGCTGCTTGTCCAACAATGTTCGCAATGGCAGCTGTGACACCGGGGTCTACTTGTGTAGGGTCGTAGTTTGGCGTGTAATCATCGTAGTAGAAGTTGATGAGGAAGATGCCGGGGATCAAAGGCGACGAAGACGAGCAGCCTGCCAGTAGTAGTGCTGAAGAGAGATTGTTAGTTGTCTTGTCGTCTTGACAGAGCAGAGCAAGGAATGCGGCGGGGAAAACTTACAAAGTAGGATAATGGCTAATGCGATCAGGATCATGAGCACATGGTGGTAACCCAGGAATGGAATCAAGCGCTGGATTCCGACTGCGAACCGTACGTTCGGCATGGTGGCAGAGAAGGTCTACCGGCTGTCTGTCGAACTCCGCCCGTCTGGGACGGGAGAAGGGTCGGGTGGTGGTGTGGAATGCGATCGTGTGTGGTGTGTGTAGTGTTTCTCGGTAAAGAATGTTCTTCAGATAGGCGATGTTGTTGGTGTCGTGCCTGCAACTTTGACGATGTCAGAGGTCAGAATAGCAATACTGGACTCGATGTTGTTTGTGGAGCTGAGGAGGGAGAGTGGGAGAGTGGGAGAGAGAGGCTTAGCTTGGTGAGGAGATCCAATTGCTAGTACAGACAGAGTGCGAGTTTGCGTGTACTATGGAAAATGGAAATGGCTGGAGAGAGGCTGGTATCTGCACTCCCAGCCATCCAGCTCCATACATACTTCCACTTCCAGCCACCCCGTTGGCATGGTAAACAGACGCTAGCACACGCTAGTCGTCATCTCCACGTGGAGGACGCCCCCGACCCGTCCCGCCCGCTGACTCTGCCCTGTTTCAATCTTGGTACCTGACCGCAGAGGCGTCAGCGCCGTTGGAAATAGACATGCTGGATGTCTCACCCTGGCAACAATCGCTTTGTGCTTCAAGACTGGCAATGTTGATATACCAGCAATACGCCGTTTGAATCCAGCTCCTCCTTACTCGGATTTCACTCACAAGACACCTGCCATCTTGCCGGACCGTAAGATCCCTTGTGCCTTGTCTTGTACGGGACATACCAACAACACGTCGAGTGACGGTACGCCCTGATTTGTCTCACGCTCAAACACTTCCATCTAACAGCCCAAATTGGACCCTGGCTGTAACTTTACTGTCTCGATGACTACTGCATTCGGCTTCGAAATGATCCGTCTCTTAGAACACAATCGCCCGCCACGAACACTGGAGGATAGCAACCAAGCATGGATCACGGCCTTCGACAGTCTACTTCTTCAGCAAAACTCATAGCTCCTTCAAGCGGACCACGATCCAGTCATCAGTAGAAGTACACTATCGTGCTTGGAGGTCGTACTTGAAGGTTTTCTCAATGGAAGTAAAAGGAGCACAAAAACACACATTCATCAGAGTCAGAGCCGCACCGTCAAGACTTGGCTTCTCTGGATTGTCGACGACTGTAGATTGTGAAAGAAGGAATCCATGACTGTGGGCCGCTCACATCTAATTGCTTTGATGAGTACCATCACCCTAACAGATCCGCCTACAGAGATGGGAGAAGCATCTGGATATTTTGCTCGCAGCAAGCTTGAGGATCGATCTAAGCTACCACCGCACAGTCATGGCGATGGTATACTGTCATACTTGTAGCAAGCTACACAGTATTGCCATAGATATATCGACGGCACTCCCACTCTAAACACCCTCTCCATCGAATTCACCATGCAGCCAGAACTACCTCGCTCTAGGACATACCGCACTCTAGCACGTCGATCAATGACGATCGATTTTACCTCACCATACCTCTACTCTACATCTTTCAATACTGTCCGAATATATACACCATTACTCACAACACCACCAGGCTCGCTCGCCCGTAGTCAAAGATACCGCACTTCAACACAATACGTCAACCCAGGCGTCAATTCTTCCAACAGCCCTCCTCCTTTGACGTATCTGCCCATCGACCATCCATTCACCCACCCCATTCGACCATTAACCTGCGCATCAGACAACTCCAAACACATATATAAACAACCAGAAATGCCAACCTCTCACTCCCCAACCAACCCAAAAGCAACCCCCCCAAGCCAACCAGCACGAAGTCGCAACCGACAACAACCCCCAACTCCAAACCCCCAACCAACCCCAACCCAACCCACCAAAAGCACATCGCCCCAAAATATGCACCACCACCACCCGCCTGCACTCCAAATGCAACCACCCGACCACCAGCACCGCCGGCCCACCCACCAAGCTCGCCCTGTGCCATCTCGCCCAGCAGTCCTCGACGCGATGCCCAGAATCCCAGCAATTCACCGCCACCGCCGTCGACTTCCAGGCCTCCGATTACTGCGACCGTTGTCTGCTCGGGAACGCCCATGCTCACATGAAGAATGGATTGAGTCCAGAGGCTTATATCAGGTCGCATGGGAACGAGCTCGCGGCCATTCTCAAGTTTATGCCGGCGGGGTGGACGTGGAGTGATTTGGATTGATGAGATACTCGAAATCTGGTTGCATGTTAAAGCGGTGTGGATGAATAATGGATGACTGATTGATTGAATGATTGAATGGATGGATGAACTGAGCGGCGTTTTCTGCGAAATTCTTGGACTCTGTATGTTAGGCGTTAGGCGTGACGAGATTTGATCAAATTCACTGATTGAGTACGACTGATAATTGTGAAGAAATCTCTCTTTTGATTGTTTTGTAGTCATCGACGACGGGCCTTGGAAGCCAAGCCTAGAGATGCTTCTCCATCTCTTTGATTCCTCTATTGTACAAACCTGTCATACATCAGCGCTGATGGTGAATGCAAGCCCAAAGTTCATTAGTAGCCTTCTGGCAAGTACAAATACCCGTACAAACACCCGCCATGTCTCGCCGAAGGTGCATCACGCTCATACGCCTAGTACTCCATGCTCCCACCTCCATAGCCTTGTCCCACATTAGCATCAAGACTCCTGTAGCCGCCGCGACCACCACGGCCGCCTCGTTGGCCACCGCGACCGCCTCTTCCACCACCACCACCGCGTCCGCCTTGCCCGCCACCTCTGCCCCGGTTGCCGCCTCCGCCTGAACCGCCTCTGTTGTTGTTTCCGCCCCAAGCATTGCCGCCGCCGCCTTGCTTCTGCTGCGGTGTGTGGTTGTACTTCTGCCCGTTGTCGCCGCCCTTCTTCATCGTCGATCCAAGTGGTGGGAAATCTTCCTCACGGGGGTGCTTCCGAGCGTTCTTACCGTTCGGGAAGCTAGCCTCGTACTCGTCTTCGCCGGCGACTTCTTCATCGATCCGCAGCAGCACCTTCTCGCCGACAGTTGTCTCGAACTCGAAGGCTTGCTGCTCCGGTACGGGTTGCCAGTTGCGGATCCTGCTCGCTTCGATGGGCTTGGCCTGCCGCCGGGTAGCGAGAACGACATAAGGCGTCGCATTCTCGGTGTATATTTGCGCGCTGGGGTTGGTGGGCGCAACGCGTGCAGCCCATACGCGAGACTCGTGGACGCCAAGGCCGGTGACTCGCCATCTTTGTTTGGCACCGATACCGCCGACCTTGTTCATGATCGAATGTGGTGCTGGCCGTGGTGTGATGAGGATGTTGTTGGCGAGGAATTTGAGGTCGGAGGAGTCGGGGTTGGGAGGGAGTGGGACAAGAGCCTTGAGCCTTTCGGTGTCCTGGGCCGAGATGAGGTAGCCTGTGTAAAAGACGGAGCGCTTTATCTTATAAGGCACTGAGTTTGCAGGCGCGGTGTCGGAAACGATCGCAGCGTTGTGGACATTGATCATGCGTTGCACTTCGGCGATTTCTGTGACGTGATCCATGTAGCTGTCTTGCTCTGTGACTTGGATGACCTCGGCGGTTATAGGCTGTCGGATGGGTTGATGGCTTTGGAGTAGTGAGAGGTTGAGATCGGCGAAGAAGTCGCGGAATGCTTTTGTGTGTTTTGGTCGGTCCTCGTACATACGGAGCTCGTTGGCGCCCGCATATGTGAAGACAATCTCTCGTAGAAGAGCTTGTTTGAAGGTCATGGTGCTGCTGAACAGCTCTCCGGTTGGACTGACGGTAGGCTTCAAGCAGACCATGTCGCACTCCAACCCTTTCGCCTTGAGCATCCGTTGGATCAGATCAGAGAAGCCAACTTCCGATCGTCCTGTGAGCAGGACGGTGAGTGTGTCCTCGGATTCCATGCTCAGGCGCACAAGATCGACGATCTGTTCGTTCCAGCATCCTTCCCATGCACGCGGCTCTTCCTTCTCGACACCCTGACCAGCTGCCGACAGTATGTTGGGATTATGCCACCAGCCGCCATTGTGTAGGAAATCCTGTGCTTGCAGGTGGCCGAATGTGGTGGTGGCCCAGATCTGCTTGTTGGGTAAGGGCGATGAGAAGACTGCGTGGTTGTGTCAGTAAGCAGCTTGATCTCGTGGGTCCGATGAATGTATACTATTTGACTATAGCAGCTACATAGACTTACGGGTGTTGTCGAAGTCGTAGACGTGTATGGCCTTGATGGTATGGATCAGAGGTAGCTGACGGTCGCTGCAAGACCAGCGCTTGAGCGACGTGACGGTGCGCGAAGGACCAGACATGCTGGACGTCCTGCCGTGTTCGCTGCGACTACAGTAGGGGGAGAAGATGGAATGCGCGCGACCGGATGTTAGTGAGGTCGAGTTGGTCGGGCTTTGGGGCTCGCTGGAGGCTTGATGGTTTGCATGTGAAAATGGGTTCGCGACTTTGGACTTTCCAATTGGTGACGAACTGCTTGCTAGATTAGAGTATTTTAGCGCCGCTTCGTCCCGTCGGCAAGATCGATCCGCTGGGGCTTCATCCCTTGATCCAGACCCTTGAACTTCGTCTGGAGATGGAGACTTTTCTTGCTGCAAGGCGACGAGGAAGGATAGATCCAGATACACCAACCACAAAAATGGCAGTTGAACAGTCAAAAGCGTCGGCAAAATCTCCGGCAACGCCAACCAACTCACAAACAAACGGAGTCAAAAGAAAACGCACAGATGGCCCACCAAAGGCAAACAACCCTCTGCACAACAAAAAGATCAAACTGCTGGAATCCCGGAAGAAGTTGCCCATCTGGGCTCGCCAGCAAGACATCAAGAAGCAACTGCAAGAAAACGACGTGCTGGTCCTATCTGGTGAAACCGGTTCCGGTAAATCGACACAGCTCCCTCAATTCCTCCTCGAGTCCAAGTGGTGCACAAAATGCATCGCCGTCACCCAGCCCCGTCGAGTGGCGGCCATCAGTTTGGCACGTCGCGTAGCGGAGGAGATGGGCACGCCCTTGGGCAATTCCAGCCCGGCTAGCAAAGTTGGCTACAGCGTTCGTTTCGACGACTCGACCAGTCCGAGCACGCGCATCAAGTACCTGACCGAAGGTATGCTGCTGCAGGAGATGCTGCGGGACTCTGCCATGAGCCAGTACAGCTGTGTCGTGGTTGATGAGGTTCACGAGAGGAGTGTGAACGTTGATCTCATCTTGGGTTTCCTCAAAGGGCTCGTAGCGGGCATCAACAAAAAGAGGAAGACGCCTCTGAAGGTAGTCATCATGAGTGCGACGGCTGATGTGGAGGGTATTGCCCGTTTCTTCGGCGAGCCGATGCCTAGCGGCGATGTGCTTGGTGGCGACGACGATGATACCACTGAAGGTGCGGAGAAGAAGAACGAAGTGGCGAAGCAGCCTCCAGCGCCATCAAAACCGGTCTCATCTCTTCACGTCGAAGGCCGACAGTACCCCGTGAAGCTCTCATATCTTGACCGCCCCACAGACGATGTTCTGCAGTCGGCGTTCGAGCGCATATTCCAGATCCACTGCAAGGAGCCCATGCCTGGCGACATCCTCGTCTTCCTCACCGGTCAGGAGACGATTCAAAGCCTGCAGAAGCTGCTCGAAGAATACGCCAATAATCTCACAGCCGACTACCCCAAAATGCTCATCTTGCCACTCTTTGCAGCTCTGCCTCAACATGCTCAACAGCGCATATTCCAATCCGCTCCCCCAAACACACGCAAGGTCATCCTCTCCACCAACATCGCCGAAACCTCCGTCACCGTCCCAGGCGTCCGGTTCGTCGTCGACACAGGCAAGGCCAAGATCAAGCAGTTCCGCAACCGCCTCGCCCTCGACTCGCTCCTCATCAAATCTATCTCCCGCTCCTCGGCGGACCAACGCAAAGGTCGTGCAGGTCGTGAAGCACCCGGCCAGTGCTACCGTCTCTACACCCAAGAGGGCTACAACACACTCGAAAAGAACGCTACGCCCGAGATCCTCCGCTGCGACCTCTCCGCCGCGGTGCTCACCATGAAAGCCCGCGGCATCCCAGACCCCCTCTCATTCCCCTTCCTCACACCCCCACCCCGCGACGCAATGGAAAAAGCCCTCCTCCAGCTCCTCCAGCTCTCAGCCCTGGACGAGAACGGCTCAATCTCCACCACCGGCAAAGCGATCGCCCGCCTCCCCCTCACACCAACCTTAGGCCGCGTCGTCCTCTCCTCCGCAACTTCAGACCCACCTTGCCTACGCGAAACAATCGATATCGTCGCCTGCCTCTCCGTCGAGAACATCTTCCTCAACGTCGAGACCGAAGAGACCCGCGAACAAGCCGCCGAAGCCCGCGGTCAGCTCTACCGCCGCTCCGGTGACCACATGACCCTGCTGGCCGCTGTCCAAGCCTACGCCGCCGAGAACTCCGATCGCAAAGCCTGGGCCGAGCGCCACTTGATCTCACACCGCGCGATGCAGAGCGTCATGGACGTGCGCAAACAACTGCGCGCGCAATGTCTGCAAGCCAAGCTCTTGCCCAAGGGCTCTTCGTTCAGCGATGGCGACGACGAGGGCGTGCGTGCTGCGGATGAGGAGCTGACGGAGCGGGTTCTGAAGGCTTTCCTGTCTGGGTTCTCGAATAATATTGCACGCTTGTGTCCAGATGGATCGTACAAGACTTTTGTCGGCAATCAGACGGTTGCTATTCACCCCAGTAGTGTGCTGTTTGGCCGCAAGGTGGAAGCGTTAGTGTATAATGAGTTTGTGTTCACGAACAGAGCGTATGCTAGGGGCGTTAGTGCGATCCAGTTGAAGTGGCTGGAGGATTTGTTTACTTAGATTTATATAATAGTAGTGTGATAGAGGACTGTTTACATGTAGCACAGAACATCTACGCAGACGAGTTGACTTCAACGTTTCCACATTCCATCCATTCAATTTCCCATCATATACACGCATATGCCTAGGTATCTCTCTATCTACCTCCTCCTCGGCGTACCCCCCTCCCCACCAGCGCCCCCACCCCTCTCCGCAAGCGAAACAACCTCCTGAATGCCCGCCGCCTCCTGCTCGTCCTCGAGCGCCTGCACCTCCTCCCTGACATCCCACCACCTAGCCTCGGCGCGCGTGAAAGCAGTCTTGCGGACCTCCTTGACACTGCGCTCCGAGATGTCGTCCAAGCGGCGGAACTTCATCTCCGTCAGGATGATTTCCTGCCACTCCACGCCGCTGCGCACGAAGAAGTCGCGCAGAGACTCGAAGGGGCGCGGGTAGGGGAGGCCATCGGATTGCGCGGACGTCTTGCCTTCGTCTTCGCCCTCGGTCTCTTCGATTTCGGCGGGCGCGGCTTCTGAGGGCGCCACGGAAGTTGCTGGCGTGCTGTTGCCGTCCTCGTCGCCGGAGTTTTCTTCGTCGTCGTCTTCGTCGTCATCCTCATCGTCTTCGTCGTCGTCTTCGGATTCGTCGTCCTGCCAGTCTCCGATCTCGCGCTTGAAAATCTCTTTGACGCCATCCATCTTGCCGAGGTCGAGAGACCACAGCTCGTCGAAAGTGAATTCGCGGTCGCCCTTTTCGTACGTGCCGCCGTAGATGAAGCACGTGTCGTCTTGGACTGCCAGCTGCGCGTTGAAGCGCGGGTGCGGGAATTCCCAGAGGATGGGCTTTTCGACTTTGTTGGAGTCTTCTTTGTCAGAGCCGGATTCGTTGACGGCAGCAGCAGCGGCGTCGCCATCGACCGCTTCGTCGGCGTTGCCTTTGCCTTCGATCATGGCGAGGTTGCGCAGCAGTTCTTCCTCGTCTGCTTTGCCGCGGCCGCGTCTGCCTCCCTTGTCTCCTGCGTTAGGCTTCTTTGCTCCTGTGCGGGCGCGGCGGAGGGTCAGGGGGAAGAAGCGGTTGCGGTCGATGTTGTAGGCGAAGAGCTGGTTGAAGAACTCCGAGTCGATGCCCTCTTCGCTCTCTTCCACATCGTGCACGCCGCCGAACCATACACCGCGGCCTTTGTGGTGGGCCATAGTGGCTCCCGCTCTGGGCGGGTTAGGGGCGTTTGCGGGCCTCTTGCGGCGCTCCCAGCGGACTGTTGGCTGGGTGTTGGGCGGTGAATCGGAGGCCGGCGGCGTGATGCGTAGGAACCAGGTGTCTTGGTGCAGCATTGGCTTCATCACTACGCGCGAACCACCGCCGCCGGCTTGTGCTTTGCCGCCTTTGCTTTTGATCGCAGCATTGGCTTTTACGCGCGAGTAGCCACCGTAGATGACGGCGCCGGAGTCGTGTGGGAGGAAAGAGAACGAGGAGCGGGCGTCTGGTTTGCCGGAGGCAGGGGGCAAGGCGGGCGTGATCCATTTGAAAGTCTGCGTGTCGTAGAGCCAGATGTCTTGCAGGTACTTGGTCTGCTGGCTCGTGTCCTGGAAGCCGCCGAAGATGATGATGTAGTTTTTGAAAGCCGTCATGCGGTGGCCGCTACGGGCTGGAGGGCCACCTTTCTGGTCCAGCTTCGTCCACTCGCGAGTGCTGGGCTCGAGACGCCAGAAGTCGTTGTAGTGGTAGAACGTGCCCTGTTTGGGCGAAGAGAACTCGCCACCGAACAGGTAGACGGCCTTGTCGTTGCCGCCCTGGCACCAAGCATGACCAGATCGAGGCAGCGGGCTATTGGGGCTGGTGACCTTGCGCCAGGTATCCGAGTTGGTCTTGTAGACGAAAAGCTCGTTGTAGAACTTCGCCATGGCGCCGTTGTAGTACTCTCCGCCGAAAAGGAATATCTCGTTGTTGCTGGCGGGATTCGCCACGATCGTGGCGCTGGCTCTCGCGGTTGGGGGGTCGGATACTTGCTCGGTGACCTTGTTGAACTGCTCCTGTTGCTTCTGGTACTCTGCTAAGATCGCATCGATATCACCATCGTCGGCGTCACTGTCGTCGGCCGCTGGTCCTCTAGCTTTTGTCTTCTTGTCTTTCTGAGTGGCTTTTTTCTCTTGCTTTTGCGCCACGCGAGCCTTTTTGGCTTCTTTTCCCTCCTTTGACTTCTTCTTGTCTTTGGCCATGGTTTGTGTGATCGTACGTGGAAGATTGGAACACTGGCTGATGATCGCTATTTCTCGTTCTCGTCGATGCTTCCAAGGTTCGTTGTTGCTTCCCCGGATGAGGTGGAATTCGAGGTGGGAAAAGTTCGCTAGAAAGAGTCACGTTGATCGGTTGATTGTGAGAGCCAACCGACACCTTTGCTTAAGTGAATGGGTAATGTTTCGAAATCTTGCTCTGATTGATTTTGTATTACGATATTTAGGAGCCGTCGATACTTACTTATGGCAATCTTCATAAATTATGGGTATCATTGTCCACAGTTTCGTCGGAATTGGCAGTCAACGTTGATGGCTTTCCTGATTCAACACCTTCATTGGCGAGAACGTCGCTAGAAATGACTATCACGAACAATCGACACAGTAACCATGTCTATACATGGTTAGAAGTCTAAATGTGCGATTAAAGAGCCATGTCAAGCATTGAATCGCATTTATGATCGGGGAGTACACCTCACTTAGGGTTGGGGTTGGGGCTATCAAAATGGTAGACTTCAATGTAAAGCCATGTCAGAAAACCACAACGATCCGATAGATACTCACAGACAGTAAGGTGGATGATACAATATACAAGCTATCGATACATATCCACAGCCAAATCCTTATCCTACACACAATTCACACGATCTAGGTAAACCTCCCGTTTTGACAATACGCCTCGACCTCCTCTTCCGTCGCCCATCCTCCCCAGTCCGGCACGCTCTCAATAAGCGCCCTCGCCTGCTCCACCTGCTCTGCAGAAGCAGGAGCTTCAAACACCTGCAACAGGACAGGCTTGCTGCCAGTCTTCTCGCCGACCTGGCTCCCCTTGGAGCTGACTTCACCACTCAGTGCGTCTTCGTACACAGGAGCTGCTCGCGAAGCAAAGTCATCGGCCTTCAACGGCAACCAGCTACGCTCGAGGAACACCCTCGCAGCGACGACGGCACGCCGCATGACATTCGCGCTGTTGCGGGCGCGGGGAGCTGCCTCCGCAAGCTCGTTCTGGTACTCGACCATCCACTTCAGCGCCTCGAGGATACTGTCGTGCGCGCCACACCAACCAAGGGCGCGGATGTAGGCGTGAAGAACCGCGGGCGAAGGTATCGCGAGTAAGCGTGGAAGGCCGGGCGAAGAAGCTAGTTGGGTGTCAGAGAGCTCGCGCTCAGGCAGTGTGAGACTACGCCCCAATTTAGAAGAGAGTGTGTCGCCGACCAAGAGCCTGAAGTAATACCTGACTTGTCGTTGAGGTATGTCGTACGCTAAGATGTCTTTCGCTTCAGACACGCGTGAGGGCATGAAAGAGGCCTCGTCTGCCTTGCCGAATGTATCGGCTGAAGCTTGTCCTGGGTAGTGGTCATTGGAGAATATACTCCAACACGCGATGCCGAGGTTCTCAGTTGCGCGGCAGATTGCGAGGAAAGCAAGTGGATCCGGTGCCAGATAGTGGTCTTGATAGTCTTCTAGAACTTGCTGCATCAAACGGTAGGCCAAGATGGCGTTGAAGTGTAGATCCGGGATCTTCATTTGGTTGGAAGTGACCCCGTTGTGTACGTCTGCCAGATGTATGAGTTTGTAGGAAGCGTTGCGAGCCAGCGCGTCGAGCACGGCATTCCAGGTAGGTCGATAGAAAGTCCCCTTCATTTGCAACAGCCAGATTGCCTGGACCAGTCCGCTTTGAAAGTTGAATCGCGTATCTGCTAGACTTGGATCCGAGATGTGCAACTTCGGAGATTTGCGACGCCCTGTACCGAACCTCATTGGTTCTGGTGCCTTCCCGTAACGGGAGAGACGAGCAATAAGGTCAACATAAGCCTGGAAAAGTACATCAGGCACCTTATCGAAATCGGCAGTCGGGTCAACGCCGATGAGGCCACGAAGGGCTGGGTGTCGGTGTAGGGCGGATCTAAGGTAGTTCCTCCCAGCGTGAGCAGAGACAGCATTCGCTGTCAGGTAAGCCAGGCATTGGTCGCGCAGATCAACGTCTTGTTCTTGAAGCTGCTTGTAAAACTCATGTGCAGTTGGAGGATCGGTTCGCGTGTATGTGTACAAGTGCGTCGACGGTGGCAATGGCTCGATCTCCTTCGAGTCTCCAGGAAGAACCGTCGGAAGCGACGCACTGGACAATCGCACATCTCTTCTGGCTGGTCTGGTTTCTCTCCGCTGTCGCCGCTCCTCCTGGTGGAGCTTCTCGAGGATCGCAAGTATCACACCCTGATCGGGCGGATTTCCGGCATCCTCGAAGGCCTGGTAGCAAGCCCATGCTTCTTGCACTGTTCGAGTAGTCTTGATTCTGGCCATCCAGAGGGAAGCTTCGTGGCTCTGAGTCCAGTTCCACTTCACGTGTTCTCCCCAGATTGGCAAGACGACACGAGTTTGTATGGTGGGTGTGCCATCGACATCCCAGCCAGCAAACAACCGGGCGACCTTCTCCCACGACTCAAGTGCATAGCCTGCTTCTTGCATTCTCTGCAATGAGGCACCCGCCCGGGAGATGCCGTGCTCTGGTCCAATTTCAGAGTCCATGTTTGTTCGATCTTCTTTCCACGGAGGCCATGACAGAGCTTTCAGGTCTGCCCACTGCTTTTCGCGTGGCGTCTTTTGAGATGCGAGCTGGGACCTGATGACCGCACGATAGCCTTCACGGTTGATCACTATGGGAGGATCATGTTCGGCCATGGCTGACAAGATGCGTATCACAGCGGCCTCCTGATAGCTCGTGTCCACGAAAGGCGAGACCGCCGTGGGCTCCGAGATCAGGTACATGGCCTTGTTCATCATAAAAGAGACTGCATTGGCGCTTGGGTAGACGTAGCCCCTGTTATTCCTCTTTATATCCGGCAAAAATCGAACGAGATAATCAGCGATCGATGGCAGAGCCTCCGGCCAAACCTCTCGCGCATGACGCGACAAGCGAATGAATACGACGAATACGGCATCCGGCGAGACGTCAATGTCTTCGGAAGCCTCGAGCTCTGCAAATAAATTCCATGCATGGACAACAAGGATACGCAAAGCTCTTGCAGTGATATATGGCCTTCGCAGGATGTAGGAGAATATCGGTAGCGGAATTGATCGGACTCCGTGGCTGGCAGCACGTGTCTGAAGAATGCCAGCAGCCTTGAAGGAGTCGGGCTCCGTGACCATGGCAGCCCATGCTTCCAAGTCTTCCATGTCGAAGTTCTTGCGGGCCAAGAAGCGCATGTCGTCTCGCGATAAACCCATCCCGGAACCCGTCATCCGACCGGCCTGGACGACATCGCCAGAGGTATCTGAGACGTAGCGAAGGTAGCTTGCGAGGATCCGGACCAGAGAGACCGTTGTCGCGCTTTCCAGTGGAGGAATGTAGTCGGCAGCATGCCTCTTTTTATCTTCCAGGTAGGTTCGCTTTCCATGGACACTTCTATGGTTGAAGCGATGTTCCCTCCTACGGCCTGATGGCGGATTTGGCGCAACTTTGCTTCTTCCAATCCGTTTCAGCTCGTGAGCCAAATAATCCACTCTGGTCCTCTTATTCTCTTGACGGCGACTGATAGGTTTCATGGGCGACAAAGTAGTGGCATCTTCCTCCAAACAGGGCTCCGTATCGGCGACAAGAGGTACGGCAGCGGCATGTCGAGAGCGTGTGGAGGTTATTGGCGTGGTTGTAGGAGCTGAAACCAGACGTGTTGTCGGCCTGGGTTTGCGAACCAGGGCATTGGTGGTGTAGGATGCTTTGGACGGCAGCTGGTTCGAAGTGGTGCTAGCATTGTCGAAGTGGATGGCATTGGGCCTGAGTGTAGCCAGAACAGAGCGGAGGCGATGGCCCAGCGGCGTCAAGTGTCCATGTGGCATGCATGAATTGCTTGCAGTCGGGTGCAATGCCTGTAAGGAATGGGACGTCAATTCACCTTAACCTTTCACCATTCGAAGCTCACATTTAAAGTTTGAGTGCGGGTCCGTGATTGGCTGCAGGAGCATAGAGGGATTGCGGAAGAGAGAGACGACGAGACGAGAGAATGGATACATGCACCTTCACTTGACTTGACCTCGTCTCCCTTCACTTCAATTACATACACGCCTAATCTCTTCCTCACCAGACCTGCTCGACCAACATTACCGCGCAGGAATATTATTCATCTGCTGCTGTACAGCACGGCACGCGCGTTGTCCGACTTCCACTAGACTGCCGATTACTGTGGGCGGCTTGACACGAAGCGCGTCTTCAACCCAAACTCGGGCGCGACGCATTGCGAAAAACCACCAGCCATGGCCGACCACTCCAACGGCGTCAGCGAGTCGCCAGCCGTCGCACATGAGAACTCCACCGACACGTCCGCGAACAAGCGCAAGCGCGAGAACAGCGAGCCAAATACGGAGACACCCATGAGCCTGTCGCAAACCCAGAACGACATTTACGACATCATCCAAAAGTACGCGGATTGAAAGTTTATGCGCAAGCGATACCGACTGACATTCTACTAGGTACGATACCGAGCCTTCATTCCTACAGCATTCATTCAGCGAACCACACTCGACTGGGCCGGCACACAAGAAGCAGAGGCAATCCCAAGCTGCCGACGACAAAAAGAGCACGATCGCGAACAAGCTCCAAGGCGGCACCTACGCTTCCTTGTCACAACTCAAAATCGATGCAGCCCACGTGAGCAAGGAACTGGAAAGTGCTATTCGCTCGTCGGAGAAGGATGGCAGCCAAAACCATGGACGCGTGTTGGTGGAGGATCTCAAGCGCATTCAGCGCATCAATGCGTTTGAGCGGATGGTGGAAGAAATCGTTGATCGAGAGGCGAGCCGGATCAAGGCGCACGCGAGTACAAATGGCGAGGTGAAGCAAGAGTCCGGGCTCCTTGCCAACAGCGTTCAATCAGCAGCATCACAGAGCGCGACTGGTACGGTGCTCACCCTGTTCGGCAATGCGCCCAATTCCAGGCAGCTCTTTTCGAGCATGCAGCACCCTCAGGACTCAGAGGACTCGAAGCTCAAGCTGGAACTACCCGTTGAGGAGATCGGTCTCCCTAACGGGTTGACTGCCACCCAGATCGTGCCATCCGACGCAACCAGCTCGAAACGCGGCCCGACCATAGAAGAGGCGTTTCCTGCACCTTACTCGCTACCCTCCATCCATCCTCCCAAAGGCCACAAGCGTTCAGCAGTCAGAGATACCACCCTTAATTGGGAGTTTAAGGATCCCGTATCTCGTGGCAGCAAGCGAGGAGGCTACACGACTCAAAGCCTCACAACTGCCGACTGGCTCGGCTATGGTGGCGTTGATCCGGCATATGGCTTTTACTCTCCCCATGAGAAGCGGAAGCAGCGTGATCGTGCTCTGAGTGGCGGCGAGAGGATGCAGACCGCTCCCACCAAAGCGCAGGCCGAAGCAGAACTCCAGAAGCAGGAAGAGGCTCTCTTCAGACGTGCCTTCTCTAGCTTCGCACCGTCTTCCGACAGCACAAAGTCTCTGGTTCCCGCCCAAACAAAAGCGATGATCTGGTTTGACAAGTTGGGCAGTCGCAGATTCAACGAAGTCTTTGCCAACGACCCTGCCCTGGTACCCGACACTTTGTCTGCCCAATTTGCACTTGACCCTGCGCTTGAGGAGACTGGCCAGAAAGAGGAAGACTTCAGTAACGTTCTGGAACAGCTCGACAGTCTTCCGGTCGAGACTTTCTCCGAACCCTCGACAAACAAGACCGACCCTGACGAGGTTCTGGGTCAGATTTCCGAACTGCTTGAAACTCTCGCGTCTCAACAGCGTATCCGCAACGCCACAATTCCTCCTACTACCTCCGTCTCTCGCACTCCGATAAGCCCAGCTCCGACCCTTGCATCTAAAATCGGCAAGCCAGATGCTCCGGCCGAGGATGAGATCAACACTTACACCAAACTTCGCCACGAGATTGCCTATCTTGTTCTTCAACTACCCCCTTACGCAGTTGCGAAACTTAACGGCGATCAGCTCGCGGACCTTGGCGTATCTCAGCTACTTCCATTCGAGGCCCAGGACTACCAGGGAGGCTTGGATGAAGATGAAGTGGCAAAGATCGCAAAGCGAAACGCTGCAGCTACTGCCGCGGCCACGGCGTCTCTCACAAGACCGACCTCATCGGCTACCGGTCAGCACTATAGCAACTCTTCGCGCAATCCCGCAATCGGTCAGGCTGCCAACACCCGCTACGGCCAGACTCCTGCAGTGGCGAATCGTACTCCTGCTGCTGTACCTGCGTTTCAGCGATCAACGAGTGGTCAGTCAGGAAATTATGGCACACCCTCTGCGGCGCCGAGGGCGACATACACACAACCTAGCCAGTACTCTCGTCCTGTCGCAACACAACAGAGCAGCTATGGTCAAACCAGCACCCAATCGCAGCAGCAGCAATACTACGGCGGTCAACCTCGGCCTGCTCAACCTCCAACCAACTACGGCAGCTACGGTCAGAACTACGGGCAAGGCACCCCCCAAGCAGCACGCCCCGGTTACTCGAGCGGCCAGCAACAATTGCAGCAGTTCCAGCCGCGCACACAGAACGCGACAGCGTATTCAAACAACTCGGGTGTTGCAGGGCAGGCATCACAGAGTCCTTACAAGCGTACTGCATCCCCTGCCATGCAGCCACTGTATCCCGGCGCCCCACAGCAAGCCCAACAACAAAGGCCCGCTTACGCGAACCCTGGCACGCAACCACAAGCTGCACAGTATGGCCAGCAAGCTATGTCGGGGCGCGCGACGCCAAACTTCCCTTCACAGCCACCGACTCCTGTCAACGGTATGCCGCGCGCACAAGTAACTGCTGTCCCTAGGGGAGCAAGTGGCACTCCGCAGCCTCCGCAACAGCAACCACAAGCACAAGCAGTCATCCAGCAGGCTAGTCAAGGGATGACCAACGGTCATGCATGAGATGAAGATGGCAAGGCCCTCATTTATACCACATATCCCTTGATTGAATACAACGTTTATCACACTCGAAGTTCTCTTGCGTTGCTAGATCGTGTCCTGGAACACAACAGCATGATCGTTTGTCTGTTTTCACAGATTCTGTGAAGTGGACTCGTGCCTTCGTGGTAATATTCACAGAGCGTTATCACATCCTAATGTGCTCGTATACAAAGATGCTTCGCAACACCTGCGCCAAGATACAGCATTGGACGCGATCTTCGTCCACACCGCTCTCATTGGTACGCTTCTGTCCTCGTTCTAACTGCCGACTGGATCGACAATGCCACTGTCTCGAAATACCTTGGTCCGCGAGCTCCAATCGCGGAAGTAATCCACCGCACGTCTTGGGATAATGCAACGTCGCTACCGTCGCAATCAGCAATACTAACACATGATGTCGAGCTGCAGCACTCCCGACAGCCACTGCGTCACAATACCGTAACCGACCCAGACGCCGACAGATTTATTTACAGTACATGCTTTCGCGGTCTGACAGGTCCCTTGGTCCCACTATCCACGTGGTGGGGTCGACTGTTCGATCCGGTGCGAACCGCATTGCGTGAGTATACGTTCCGAAAACAGTCGTATCGGAGTTGACTTGAATGTCCGAACGGGCGAAGGGCACGAGTAGCATGCCGCGCCTTTTAGGGTGGGCAGAGTCTTCAACAAATAAATGATCTTCTCAAGGTTTGGGAAGACACTTTATCTTCCACTCACAACAACCTTCAAACTCACATCTTTCAAATCCCAATATGACGGTTCCAGCAGACAGCAACAACAAGAACGAATCCGGCATCGCGGTGTTCATGATCGGCCGCTCAGCCGAGAACGGCAGAGAGATCTTGCCGGCCCTAGCGCCCGATTTCGACAGTACGGCAGCCCCAAACCCTCGTCCACAACGTTACAACATCACAACATATAAGTACAGCAATGTAATTTCTTCTTTTGACTAACACCCTTTGACCCCCTCGCAGTAATCCACTTCTGCACATCAACCGCAGCCGCCCGAAAAGAACTCCCCCTCGTCCTCGCTGGCAAAACCGTCTCAGATCCGCAAACCACATTAGGCAGCAACGCCAAACGCGGTGCGACTCCTCGTAAACCCGCCGCGATTTTCGTCGGTGCAGGGTTCGAGCGCGAGGACTACGAGGCTTTTCGACGGGATGTTGGGGATGGGCATGGGTTGCCTTGGGTCAGGGAGGAGAAGACTGACATTGAGGGGCTTGAGGATCCTGGGAATTGGATGGTGAGGGAGAGTATTGGGCGGGTGCCGAAGCCGGAGGTGTTGATTCGGAGTGTGTCGAAGGTTTTGAGGAGGGAGTTGTTGGGGGGGAGGTGATTTGCTGAGTGTTGTTGAGTCATCGTTAACAATGATTCCTCGCCTTGAGTTGATCTTACCTTCCGTGGTCGCTAGGGCACCATCATGGCAATACCATCACGCTCCTCCTGACAAGTCAAAATGTCCACTGAAAGTCTCCAAACATACCAACGTAATCATCATTAATCCAAAAAGCACTAGCTAGTATCCCTAGTACCATGCTCCTCCGTCGCGCCATGGAACTCACTCCACTGGCCCCCCAAATCAGCCGCATGGCTCATAACCGTAACAACAGCCTCATGCAACTGGCACACAACCTCCGTGGGCCGCCCCTTCTCCCCCTCCACCAACCCATCCTCCCAACCCCTCTTGTTCCCCTTCCGATTGACCCAAATCGAATTCATCCCCACGGCCCTCGCGCCCACAACATCAAACGGATTCCCACTAACGACCCAAACCCGCGCCATACTGTCCTCATCCTCAGGATCCATCCCGCACTTCCTCGCCAGATGGTGGTAAACTTCGGGCGCGGGTTTGAACTTCTTGACCTCCTCGACGGTGACGATGTCTTTGAAGACGTCGGCGTGCTCTTTCAGGTCCGGGGACTCGGTCACGCTGCTGGTCACCATGGCGTTTGTGCCGTTGGAGAAGACGACGGCGTGGATGTCCGGGGTCGAGCGCAGTTTCTCGCAGGTGCGGGCGACGTCGGGGAAGATGCGGAGGGAGTCGTAGGCTTTGAGGAGGGATTGCAGTTCGGGCTCAGGGAGCTCGAGGGCGTTTTCGGCGAGGGCGTTTTTGAGGGACTGGATTGTGATGAAGGAGAAGTCGCGGTATTGGCCTGTTGGTAGAAGATTAGTTTTGGGGCGATTACACGTCTTTTGCTCATGCAAAACTCACCCATGCTGTTCAGACGCCAGGTGTATTCCAGCTGGTATTTACGCCATGCTGTGGCGAGCGTTTCTGCTTTCTCGTCGCCGAAGTGGTGGGCTAGTTTCTTTGCTATACTTTCGGTGGAGAGCAGAGTGCCGTAGGCGTCGAAGGCGATGACCATCTTCTTCTCTGGGTTTGGTGGAGGCATGTTTGCTGGTTTATCAATTCAGGGTGATTGATTATTTTCAATGGATGTGTTGGGATGGAAAGGTCAAGGTAGAAAGATGCAAGTGAGCAGTAAAAGATGGAAACTGGCCTTTTTACCAAACGAACTGAATGATGGCTCAAGCAATGCAAGGCCAAGCGGTCACGGTGTCACCAGTATGCATGTCCAACCACTGTTTGGCGTCTTACGATGATGCCCATGATGATGGTGGTGGTGGTTCGGCGCGGAACGCATCACGTTTCGTGACGCCATTGACCGAGGAGTTCTCTAAAACCCGATCAGCATTGGTTGGATCTCCCCAACTCTCGGCTCGACGAAAGATCACCATTGAGTTCAGATCTTGATCGGACGTCAGGTACGCAGTATTGTCACGTCGTATCGATTTTTGAAAGGAATTCTGGGCTTTTCTTGGTCGTGCCTGCTCGTGTTGGCAACCCCGACAAGAATCTGTGTCACGCTGATGATCGCCTCCGACGAGGTGTCCAATTTCGAACTCTTCCGCGACTGCTTGTCCACCGTCGTGATAGAGAGGCTCGCCCCAGCAAATACCAAACCGAAGAAGAGAGTAAAAGGCCGCAAAAACGAGATCAAGCCCGTCGTCCGAGCCGAACAAAATGGCGAGACAGATGCAGCCGAGCTGAGCGAGTTCACAGAAGTAAGGAATATCACGTTCTCATCGAACACAACACCCAATCTCTCATGGATCTCTCAAGGCTGAAGCATCATCTTCCGCCCGCCAGTATCTCGCCGAAGAAACCTTCCCCAGCCTCCCGCCAACGTTAAGGACCCTCTCCTACGCCACCGTACAAGAAGACACCGCTCTAGCCACGAAATATGAACCACCACTCGCAGCAGAAACACTAGAAACCCTCACCAAGCCCCTCCCCGCGAGCGTCTCCGACTCCCTGGTCTCCTACAACCTCCTCCAAGACCCCTCGAACCTCGACCGCCTGCTCGAAGCAATCCTAAACTCTTACCTCGCAGCCGCCACTTCCGCCCCGCCCGAGCACACTCCCTCACTGGCCGCTTCTCGCCCGGATGGCTGTGAGATCTGCGACAGAGAGCAGTTGCCGCTGACTTACCACCATCTGATCCCGAGGCAGATGCATGCGAAGGCTGTCAAGCGGGGATGGCATTCAGAGTGGGAGTTGGCGAAGGTGGCGTGGTTGTGTAGGGCTTGTCATTCTTTCGTGCATAAGATTGCGAGTAATGAGGAGTTGGCCAAGGAGCTGTATAGTGTGGAATTGTTGATGGAGAGGGAGGATGTGGTTAAGTGGGCGGGTTGGGTTGGGAAGGTTAGGTGGAAGGCTAGATGACGATTTGTTGGATGTATAGACCACCGCAATATATTGCTATGTTAACATGCGTATTTGGGATTGGGATTGGCGAAGTCTTGTAGACATACAAGTACGACGAGCAAATAAGATCGAAAGAGCGTATTGTCAATCTTACAGTAATAGACTCACTCGTAAAAGAGTCTCGGGCTCGGACTTGGGCAAATGCTCATTCGTCGACCATCTGCTAAAAGATTGGGAGGCACTAGCGTTTTAGCAAAGATACAGACGAGCGTTCGCAACCAAAACTACACACCCCTCACTCGCATGCCATCTAGATAGATATATAGATTCGCAAAAAGGGGAGCCTCTTGAAAAGGCAAAAGATTGGTCCCACCGTGAATCGAACACGGGTCGGTCGCGAATCCTTGCGGGTCTGACGAAGCCAGATGAACCACAAGCGACAGTGATACCTCTACACTATAGAACCGATAGAGATTTTTTGGGCTACAGCACTTAAATACTTGTGTTGGAAGCTGGCGGTCGATTTCCATGGTAATCGCTCCACCTCTTCTAATCTTCTACTTGCCGGACGGCAAGGAGTCCTGGTCATGATGGAGTGTCATCACAGCCCATCGAGTCATATCCACGAGCTTGAACAAGCTTCTTCATCCACGTGTGTACTCGACCAGGACACCATCACTCACACGCAAAGGCTGTAGGGCAGTACTAGTGCTAGTGCAGTGGCTCAGGCGGCTAGTTTGAATGACTAGTAAGGATTACTCGCATCACTCAGCCTTGCGAGCTTGCGAGTTCGGTGACGCCGCGCGCCACGACGGCAGTATTGGGAGAAGTGTGATGAGCTGTCAAAGCCACCAGAAGACTCGACTGCAAGCCTTCAGCAAGCGGACGTGACAAGACGGCAGTCTGCAGGATCTTCGAGGTCGAGTCCTCAGAGACATGTATCATATGTTCGTGGTCGACTAGGACTTGCAAGAAGTGAAACCGTTGATCTTCCGGCCGTCGCCCAGCCCCGCCGCGCTCATGATCGTTGCAAGACGCCAAGTTAGACTGTGCCGATTCCGATTCCCACGGGTCATGCTTGGATGTCGCGGCCTTGTGAGTCGGTCTCTGAATGATGATAAGTGTAAGCGTCCGTAGAAAACCATCCTTCTCCCACTTGCGGCGACTTTTCCACGCCTCTTACCCATTCAAGAACGCCTTTCAACGCCAATCTACATCCCGCATCAGAATACAGCAACTCAATCTCCAGCAAACCAAATCCAGCATCAGCCCCGCGTCAGCCGCCGTCCCGCAGCCGCCCTCGCCGACGCCGACATCGAGCTCAATCTACTACACCACCTTCTCGCCTACGACAACTCTCCGATAGAGATATACACTCCCCGCGCATCGAACTGTTCCGTCAGACTCGGTGCCACCTACTACACTTGCGCGTAAAACACGAGCATACACCTTCAACATGGCTTATCCAGGACAGGGCTACCACAGCTCCCATCCTCCTCCCCCCCAGCAAGGATATGGCTACCAGCAGCAGTGAGTATTTCTCAAACAGCGCATACATTCAGCAAGCATGCAGGACTGACGCTTCCAAGGCCCCAATACGGCTACCAGCAACCTCCGCCGCAGCAACCCGGCTATGGATACCCCCCACCACAGCAGCAGCCTCAATGGGGCGCGCCGCCGCCGCCGCAGCAATACCAGCAACAATACCACCAGCCGCCCCCAGCCAGCTACGGCCAGGCAATGACGCCGTTCCAATCGCAGCAGGCGCAGATGTATAACCAGGGTGGTTCGTATGGAGCGCACGCGAGGTCTATCCCTCCGCCCATTAACAGAATGTATGCAGGTGCACCACCGCCTCCGCCCTCGCAGACAGTTGGATTTGGACATGGCGCCCCGAGTGGATACTCTTTCCAATACTCAAACTGTACGGGTCGGCGCAAGGCGTTATTAATCGGAATCAACTACTTTGGCCAGAAAGGCCAGCTTCGCGGCTGCATCAACGATGTTAAGAACTTGTCGACGTACCTGAAGGACAACCACGGCTATGCAAGAGAGGATATGGTGTGTTTGACCGACGACCAGCAGAACCCGATGTCGCAGCCGACAAAAGCAAACATGATCAGAGCCATGCACTGGCTGGTGAAGGATGCGCAGCCCAACGATTCATTGGTCTTCCACTACAGCGGTCACGGAGGTCAGACGGAAGATTTGGACGGCGACGAAGAAGACGGATATGATGAGGTTGTCTACCCTGTGGACTTTAGGCAAGCTGGGCACATTGTTGACGATGAGATGCATGAGATCATGTGAGTACACGTCTGGTTGGATCTCAACTCGTATTTGCTGCTGACCGACATGAACAGGGTGAGGCCTCTCAAGCCTGGTGTCCGCCTCACAGCCATCTTCGATTCTTGTCACTCGGGATCTGCTCTGGATTTGCCTTACATTTACTCCACCCAGGGTGTCCTCAAGGAACCCAACCTCGCCAAGGAGGCCGGCCAAGGCTTGCTCGGCCTGGTGTCTTCCTACGCTCGTGGCGACATGGGTGGCATGGCGTCCACTGCCATGTCTTTCTTCAAGAAAGCTACAAAGGGCGATGATGTCTACCAGAAGAATCTCAAGACCAAGACCAGTCCTGCGGATGTTGTCATGTGGAGTGGCAGCAAGGACAGTCAGACATCGGCGGACGCCAACATTGCAGGACAGGCCACCGGCGCCATGTCGTACGCCTTCATGTCAGCACTCAGGAAGAACCCGCAACAGAGTTACGTGCAGCTCCTGAACAGTATTCGCGACGAGCTCGAGGGCAAATACGACCAGAAGCCGCAGCTGAGCTGCAGTCACCCGCTGGACACGGATTTGTTATACGTAAGTTTCACAGCGTTGTGGAGTGACTTGACTTGTAGAGCCTGCTAACCATGACTGCAGAAAATGTGAGCCGGTCTCATGATGAGACTTGAACCATTAGAAAGCAAATGCCGCACACGATGAACGAAGCATGAATAGACTGACGCCCGGAACCCATGGAATCGGACCTGGTGTATTTAAAAATTGCCCGTCTTGGATATCTATAGGCGCTTGCAGGGGAGGGAAGCTCTGTTCAATTGCATAGATCATTGAAGCCACAGCCTACATATAATTACTATTGTGATCGTCGCCGGGTGCTTGCCTTTTCGTGTGCAGGTACCCTTACTTGACCCGCTTTGCACCTTTGCACCCTGTGCAAGACCTAGTAAAGGAGATGGTAGGCGAAGATTCGGATGAAGGAGTGGTTGGAAATAATCTGAACAACTCCAGCGGTGCATCTTTGTAGTAAGGGCGATGATTCCTTCTCCTTGATGCTTGTAAATCAATAAATCATGCAACATGTGTGAATACCTATCCAGGTCTTCGTACGGCAGTTTTACGGCGCCCATTCGTATCGAGGCAGCAGTACAGAATCCTTTTTCTTCTTCGTGTTCCCCTCTTCCAATTTCTCCGCAAATCCTTGTTCGCTTACAAACAACCAATTGCGCACTGATGATTCTAAGCGAGTTCGGCCACGCGAGCACAAATCAAAAAAGACCGTGTAACCTCTAGCAGCCTCCTCACTCACTCGATCTATCAATCAAAAGAAGCTTCGATCCACGCGGCTCCCGGGATCTCTACATTCTGAACTTCCGATCCAGATCCATTCGAATGGTAATCAGACTCCCGCGCTTAGCCCTTCCAGGCCCCGCCCTCGTGGCTGCAATAAAAATGCCATCTGTGTGCGACACGAGCCGTTGCCCGCCCACGAGGGCATTATTACGGTATACATACAGATCGTCAGTGCGATGCCTGCTCTTGAGGTGTTTCCAGAATTCGAAGCTTTTCTTCAGGACATCCCTGCTATAGATGCGCGCCCGGCACGCTTTCGGACAACGCACGACTGCAGACTGCATGGCCATGCGATGCTCGCATTCGGCTCGGTATCGTTATTGTCGTCATCTTATAGCCTCCCGCAGACCACCGAGTAGAGGCAGTGGACCAAGGTAGATACGGTGGACGTCGAGCCGCTTTGGGCTCTGGCGGATGCCTCGGTTGGGGATAGCCGTTCGACTTGCGGGCATGGCGCTGCTAACGAGGATTATACTTCACCGTCTTTGCTGGGGCAAGTCGAGCTAGCGACCTGAGCCACGACATTACACCTGCTAGTTCTGGGCTCAAGCCGAGCGTGCCGTCAGCATCGAATAATGAATGGTAGACTGCTGGTGGAGATGAGGACATATCGGGTTGGCTGATGTGCTTTCTTATATTGGTTGCCCTCCTCTCTCCTCTTGTCACTCTTTCTGTAGGATCGGTTGGACTGTCAAGGATCTTTCTCATCTCTCCTTCAGCAAAATGAAGACCTTCACTTGCATTGCGGCTCTTGCTGCGACTGCCCTTGCAACACCTACATCGAAGTCTCTCCCCAAAGTCGACCTTGGATATGAGATCTACCAGGCCACCTCGCTCAACGAGACGACAAACCTCTACAGCTTCTCGAACATCCGCTATGCCGCACCACCGACCGGAGAGAACCGCTTCAGAGCTCCGCAACCACCAGCTCAGAACCGTTCCACCGTCCAAGTGAACACGCCCGACACTGTCTGTCCGCAGGCGAGTCCGCTCTGGGGTGCAAACAGCGTCGACTACATCACACGTTACCTCATGGGCGAGAGGTCGTTCAACAAGTCGGACTTCGCAAGCCCTACCAGCGGCCTCAACTTAACCGACCCCACCACCCTCGCCGGCCTCGTCTCGCTCATTCCTAAGCCCGACCCAAGGACGACCGAGGACTGCTTGTTCCTCGATGTTGTCGTTCCGCAACAATTGTTCAAGAAGAAGCCGAAGAACGGCGCCCCCGTCCTCGTCTGGATCTACGGTGGCGGATACACTGCCGGATCGAAGAGGGATAGCTACAACCCCGCGGGTCTGCTTGCTCGCAGCCAGGTTGGCGAGGACGACGGCGTGATCTACGTTGCTCTCAACTACAGACTCGGAGCTTTCGGCTGGTTGTCTGGTCCTACTTTCCAGGAGGATGGCACTTCCAACGCCGGCCTCCACGACCAACGTTTTGCGCTTGAGTGGGTGCAGAAGCACATCGCCAAGTTCGGTGGTGACCCTAAGCGTGTTACTGTCTTTGGAGAGAGTGCCGGTGGCGGCAGCATCATGAGCCAAATCACTGCGTATGGTGGTAACAAGGGACCTGCGCCTTTCAGTCAGGTTAGTTGATTATGTTCTCGATTTTGTTGGCGTTGAATTTTGGTACTGACTTTCCTCTCAAGGCAATCGCTCAGTCTCCCGGCTTCACACCCGTTGTGTCCGCCAACCAGCAGGAGAAGATCTTCCTCGACTACCTCAAGTGGTCGAACGTCTCGAGCATTGAAGAGGCACGCAAGCTCCCGACCGAAGCTCTGCAGCTCGCCAACACAATCACCGTCGGCCTGGCTTCCTACGGCGGCTTCACCTACGGACCTGCCGTTGATGGTGATTTCCTGCCTGCCCTGCCTGGACAGCTGTTGGCGCGTGGACAGTTCGACAAGAGCCTCAAGGTCATGGTTGGCCACAACGCCAACGAGGGCCTGATCTTCACGCCCCCTTACAGCCAGAATACCACCGAAATCCTGGATAACCTCGCGGTCACTATTCCCTCGATCATGGCCTACCCCGAAGCCCGCGACTACATCACCAATGTTTTGTACCCCAGTGATTTCTCCGGAACCCAAGCCCAAGGCTACACCAACAACCTCGACCGCGCCGCGGCAATCATCTCAGAACTTGCCTTCACCTGCAACACCTTCTACCTCGACAAGGCATTCAAGAACCAAACCTACGCCTACCTGTTCTCCGCCCCGCCCGCTCTCCACGGCTTCGACGTCCCCTACACCTTCTACAACGCAAACGAGACCAGCACCAGCCCCATCCGCGGCGTCCCCAACCCGGCTATCGCGATCGCTCTGCAGGAGTACATTACCAACTTCGCCATCAGGGGCACGCCCAACCAGGCAGGTGTGGTGCCGCATTTCGATTTGTATGGCGCCAATGCCACAGTGCAGAACTTGAACGTTACGGGTATCACTCAGTTGAGGGACCCCGTGGCGAACCAGAGGTGTAACTGGTGGCAGAAGGGCTTGTTCGCGTAGTTCGTTTTCGCATCTGGATATTTTTTTGTGGAGCGGATCTGATGCTGGATGATCTAAGTATGATATCAGTATGATTATTGTTTAACAGGGACTTTTGAACTTGGCCTTCTTCCAGATGAAGACGATGGTAATTGAGGTCTCGGTCGTGTACGCTGTGCTCGTCATGATTAAGACCACGAGATGGGAACACGCGCAAATCATCAGGTAGGTAGTGTGGCATTGAGTTTGATGGCATGGAGGTTACTTCCGGTATCCCCGCAGTCTGGAGCAGGTCTGGATCGTCGCTGAGGTCTCACACGGGACAACGGTTCAATGTACGTCACGATGCGCGCACATTTGATGTTGAGGAAAGAGCTTCAAGCTCTCTTGCCGTTTCCTTAACATTCCTGATCTTGATCTTCTCAATTCAATCTCACTACATCGAATCCATCTCCAACCAACCGACCAATTCAAACTAAGAAACTCAATCAAACCAAACCAAACCAACACCAACACCAACACCAACCGCCATCATGTTCCGCTCCATCGCCGCCACCGCCTCCCGCAACGCCCGCCTCTTCTCTACTGCACCCACCCTCCGCAAATCTGCTCTCGACTCCGCGAAAGAGGTATGCAACTCACCTAGTCAATCCATTCATCACTCCCAAACAGTCCACTGACAACTCCCTCCCAAACCAGACCGCAAAGTCCGTCGACCAAACCATCTCCGCCAAAGCCGTCTCCGGCATCGAGAAGGGCGAGGAGCTGGCCCAGAAGGCCAAGGAGACTGCCGGCATGAGCGCCGCTGAGGCCAAGAACAAGGCCAGCGAGGTTGCCGGCCAGGCACAGGCCAAAGCTGAGGAGACCGCCGGTATGAGCGCCGCCGAGGCCAAGAGCAAGGCCAACGAGGTTGCCGGCCAGGCCCAAGGCAAGGCAGAGGAGATGAAGGGCTCGGCAAAGGGCACCGCTGCTGAAATTGAAGGCTCTGCGAAGAGTACAGCTGCACAGGCAGAGGGCTCTGCGAAGAGTGCCGCCGCGAAGGCTGATGCTAAGGCCAAGGCGAACGGTATCTAAACGAGGGATTCCTGAGGGATTGGACTTTCGACGACTGAGATTATGAGCGATCCGACTTTGTGTCTTCCTCTGTATTATAGCGACGGCGTGTTTATGAGAGCTGTTGTAATGGAACCCAGTACAATCTAATGAACGTTCTGACCAGGCAACAATACACTTATCACGGTACGGCTTGCAAGTATCAAACTTCGATGTGAGCTCTACTTTAAAGCGTGAATAATGCCAGGGCACCTTGACACAGCAAAGATACGTCATTCTGGAATCTGGATCCAATGCCAGGTCAACCCAACCAACCTGCCAACCTAACCATCCAATCCCGCCACCCGAAAGCTCTCCCCAGATCGGCAAAGCATGGTTGAACGGTTTGTGTGCCGTGCGTGCGGAGAACCCCGTCATTAACCCACATCGTTTGATTCTTGACATCCGCCAATAATGACACATGCTGTCATCGTCCGTCGACACGAGAGGAGGCTTCGGCTATGAATTGGATCAGCATTCCTCCGCTCCGGCATTGGAGCCCAGTACCATCGGCATGTGGGAAGGCTCGGAGAATTCCTTACGGAGAAAGGAACAGTATATATCCCAGGCCTGGTGCCTGCGAAATACATGTTACCTGTTTCGTCTCGCCAGCCTGGTAGACCTCCGTGGAACCTCTTGACGAGATGTTTCGCCAACTATCCTTCCTCGCTCTCCTAGCGTCGACGACCGCTCACTCGGCTTCTTACGGACATGGACCTTCTACCAATGCCAGCCTGACGGTCAAAACCACATCAGGCCGCGTCCACGGCAAAGTCGATGCTACACAACCGGACGTACGCCAGTTCCTGGGAATCCCATACGCTCAGCCACCAGTTGGTGATTTACGCTGGCTTGCTCCACAACCTCTCTCACAACCTGAAAAGGAAATCGAGGCGACAGAACTCGGACCCAGCTGTTTGCAATTCTTGAACAACAACTCCAGCGGTGTCTACATCTCGCAGGTTTTGGAGTACAACCTGCAAGGCCTCAACCGTACGGGAGACGTCAGCGAGGATTGCTTGAGGTTGAGTGTCTATGCACCGGCTGAGAAGAAGCGTCACAGTTGTGATAATAAGAAAGGGAAAGGGTATGACCGTGGCCGTGGCGGTCGTGGTAAAAGCAAGGGTTTGCCTGTTCTGATCTACTTCTATGGTGGAGGGTTCGGTAAATCAGGTCTCATTTTCAATTCACTCGCGACACAGGCTAAGACGCTTTAGCCAACGGGGGCATGGATGTACCCGCCCAGATACCAACCCAGTGGGTACAGCGCTCTCAAGAGCATATCGTGGTGACCTTCAACTACCGCGTCAACATCTTCGGTAGCCCCAATGCTCCGGGTCTCGAGGACCAGAACCTTTTCCTGCTCGACCAACGGGCTGCCGTAGAGTGGGCCAAGACTAACATCGCATCTTTCGGTGGCGACCCCGATCGTATGGTCATCTGGGGACAGAGTGCCGGATCCATCAGCGTCGACTACTACAGCTTCAACTATGCCGAGGATCCCGTCGCATCGGGGATGTCTTTGGACTCCGGGACTGTCTTCACAAGTATCGTAAGCGGCGACAAGGATCAGACGAACTTCACCTTCGTCGCGGAGAACGTTGGATGTGGTGGCTTCAAGAACAACTCGTCTGGCTTGCTCAGCTGTATGAGAGGCGTCGATGGCGTCAAGATCAACGACTTTATCGCAGAGTACGCCAAGAGCGCACAGCAGCCTGGCATCTCATTCTCACCTGTGGTCGACGAGAAGACTGTCTTTTCTAATTACACCGAACGCATGCTGCAAGGCAAGCAGGCCAAGATCGTAAGTTGCCTGCCGCTCTCAATTCACTTGAACAACAACGCCAACTGACCAAACAGCCTGCCATTATCGGCACCAATTCCGAAGATGGCGTCCCCTTCGCTTCCTACAGTCCGACCGGACCTGACCCAGCCCTCGTCGAAACGGCTCTCCTCTCCACCTTCTTTTGCCCAGCCACTGAATCCAGCCGCCTGCGTCAACAAACCGGCCTTACAACTTACCGCTACGAGTACGCCGGCAACTGGACTAATCTTGCGCCCGCCCCATGGCTCGGTGCTTTCCACAGTGCGGAGCTGCCGATGTTGTTTGGCACGCACCCCAATTTCAGAGGCGAGTCTACAGAGGCCGAGTACGCGACTAGCCATGCGATGCAGGATTCTTGGCTCGCTTTTGCAAAAGATGGGCCGAAGGGGTTGGAAGGTACTGGGTGGATGGAGTACACCTCTGTTGATGAGGCGAGCGTCAGGGAGTTTGGTGCTGGCGGAGTGCCGGCTCAAGATATTAGTCTTGCTGCGTTGGTGTCGAAGTGTAATGGTGCTGGGGTGAAAGAGTAGGATTCTGTTTTAGAGCGTCACGACCAAGTTGAGAGCTCATTTATGATAAGGTTTCCAGGGCGCCGCTACTATCGACAACAAAGATTGAAAGGGTTTGGGTCTCCGCTGAGAGCTGCCGTTTTGGAACATTTTCCCACACCCTTTAACTTGATCCATTATGGTGACATCAACGACGCCAGTTCCAAACCCACAACCACTTCTACACGACGCCCTCTCGAGGAATGCACCGATGAGGATATCTTATCTTTAACAGCACAGAGACTGATACAGTAAAGAGTGCTAAATTGCGGCCGAAAGGCTAAAGCTCGAAAATCCGCGCCTGTTCGACCATTAGGTTCGACGCCCGGCTTACATGTTTTAATGTCGATACGAGGACTCGTACACTGATAAATACCGCACCTTCAACGCTAGCGGTAGACGCGGTCTTCCAACATCGGCCAACCCGTCGTGCTCAAACCAGGCAACACACTGTCACACATGGAACATGTATATACATAAGTAGGAAGAAAGCCGCTGTCGATTTGCCAATCACATCCTCCAACATCAACCATCCATATTTCCCTAACACTTCTTACAACAACGCGATGAAGGTTGTCTTGCTTTTCTCGGCCCTCGCTGCCTCTGCTTATGCTCAGTACTGGGTATCATCATCGTTTCCACTCGTTTCAACCAAGCTAATCGCCTTGCAGAACTGCGTGCTGCCGTCTGAATTTTATCAGTTTGGCGCGTGCCGATACAGTGGGGACCCTTCTACAGATAGGCCATGCCCGGAGGTATATTCACTGCTATCCGTTTGTGTCATACCTGAAACTAAGCGCTCTGGTTATAGGATGCTGCTTGCAAAGTACAAGGAACCGGATGTGCTACATACCAACAGGGCTCCTTCAAATACGCAACCTGCTCCTAGGCGTGGTGGAGATTTGGATCCAGCGTAATTACGTCGGGTCTCTTGCCAGAGTGGTCGCTCATTAGAGGTGGTATCAGAGAGGCTTGCTCACTAAGGTCTGAGATGTGCTACTGGGGGAGCACTTTCTTAGTACTGGTATCTCACATGAATGATTTTCCATCAGAGCTGGTATCAGCAAGCTCCATTTACTCAAATCGCGGTTGGCCGTTGAGAGACTACATTTCCGGCTTTAGATTTTTCCCGCGACTCGATTCAGTATGGAGGTAATATCGCAGTGGCTCGATCCAACTTACTTATGTTCAGCCAGAGAATCACTGGACGGACGACGACCTTAAGCTTTTCTGCCATCACGAGGTCATGCCAGACAACCCATCGAGAAGCGAACAACGCTACAGCCGGTGAGAAAGGTCAGCATCACAGGACTGGCCCGGAAAAATCGAATGAATTTGCTTTCGCACAACAGCTGCAGACAGCAGCTTTCCTTCATCAACATCTTCCCTTTCTCCCTCTCCTCTTCCAATTCTCTTATCTCACGCACACATCGCCATTTTTTCGTTGACCGCAGCAGACCGCACCTCCAATAGCATGGCTCTCTCAGACACAGACTACGAAATCATCAGCCCATTCACCCTCGCGGTACAGACGGGCAATAACAACGACATCCCTGAGAGCAGCCTGACTACTCACATCACCCGTCCTGCTTTCAACTTCAACGATTTCCCCGAGAGGATCTTGAGCTCTCATGTCCACACTCCTGCTTTCAATTTCGACGATGCCGACTCGTGTGTCATCGTCACCAGCACTCCTGTCGCCACCGACGACGAAGACGATGACTATGTCGACGATTTCTGCGGCGTCGGATCACCAGGATGGCTCCCGGTGATCAAATTCGCGAATCCCGGTGGTGTCGCTGCCAACACCGCCAGCACAGTCCGGTCGGGCCCTCACCGCTCGTACGGTTTCGACTGGTCGCTGTCCTCGCCCTTTGAGGAAGAGGACGCGATCAGCAGCACCCACGCCACCGTCGTCTCCAGCCCCGAACTCGCGGCGAGTATCTACACGTCAGGCGGCCGCAGCTCCAGCACCGCCACCACCATCAGAACGGAGGAAAGTCTGCTCTCGGCCGCCAGCACGCTGGTGGAACGAAGTGAGATCGATCTCTCGCCCTTGCTGCCGCCGCGTCCGTTCCCCGATTTTACCTTCTCGGGGGGCAATAACGTGGCATCCGCGCTGCGTCGTCCGATAGCTGTTGTTGGCGAAAGCGCTTTCACTCGCGGAGAGAGAACAGACCGAGGATCCAGGACTCGCGAGGAATCGCAAGCAGCCGCCGCTCCTCTTATTGAATGGCAGCGGAACTACTTGGCCCGGTTAACCGCGGACCAGCGTCCAGCCCGCTCATCGAGAGACCAGATTGATGCAGATGACACGCGGTTCGCGTGGAGGCTTCCAGCCGGACACCCGGCGAGCGTACCTGACGTTCCGTTGGCTTATCCTCCCTTTACTTATAGGCATAGAGGAGGGCCTCCCCCTTCGTGATCGGAAGACGCGGCGGCGGGTATGAGAGGTTTTGTGAGTACTGTGAGCATTTGTGAGCGGTTTCGAGCGTTTTTCCCAATGGAATTGCGACAAGCGTGTTTCTGGGGTATCTGGTAAATTTCTGGGAGTTCTGGTTATATGGGTATGGTTTTGTTACGGGCGTTGAGGTCAGCTGGAAGACTAGTCGAAAGGAGCGATGTTCTGTTCTGTGTCCTGTGTTCAGAGGAAAGATAGATATCAGGGAATAGCATAGGTATATGTACTCCCCTAATCGATACCTACCAAGATGTCAAATATATCGTTCGAGCACTTCGAATAATCCCTTTCCAATTTCTCGCCACCATCTACCGGTAACTTACTCATTCACATCAATCCCCCTCCTTGCCCATCGAAACTAGCCTCCACCCCTCATCACCATTCTCCAACCGCACCCTATGCTCCCCAGCCCGATCTTGCAACTCAGACATCTTCACAACGCCTCTCATATCCCTCTGCAAGTCCGGCTCTAGGGCGTGCAAAATAGCCACACCCGAGCTCTTCCAAGGCTCCTGACCTCGCAAAGGACTCGCTCTGTGGCAGATTGTAGTAGCGAGTAAAAGACCAGCGCTAAACAGCGCAAAGCACGCGTGAGCAGCGATCCAAGGCCAGCGGATATGGACGACGGTGAGCGGTTCGAAGACTGTCCCAGTGGCAACGGTGGGCGAGGTATAGTCGGGATCAGCAGGGTCTGCATTCTCATCGCCGAGGCGGATGTAGTTTGTCATGCTCACTGCCACATTCTCGAAGATGCGTTTCAGACCGTATCGTTCTGTTGCGCGGAGCGTCCGGCTGAGATTTCCTGTGGGCAGAGTAGAATTAAGGCCGGAGAAAGGTTCGTAGATTGTCTGAGCTACGTCGGAAGTCGTCGTCGTTTGATCGTATCCGTCCTGACTGATTCGGCCGGAGAAGAGTCGCTTGAAAAACCACTGCAGGCCGGCGTGGTGTTTGCCGTCAACGCCCGAGGTTTGTAGGTACTGGCCCTTGGGGGCCTCGCTGACGAGAGCATTCAACTCGTTTGAATACGTGAAGTTCTTGTCGTTGGAGACCATGTTGGTATTGGACGTGCCGTTTGTAACTGAAGTGTTGTACGTTGCGACACACCACGACAAGGCGACTTCAAAAGCCGCATAAGTGTATACAACTTCACCCAACCCTTCTTCGGGCGGAATTGGGTTTGAGCCGTTCCTTGTGATGATGAACATGTCGGCTATCGGAGATTCGATATCTTTGAAAGCAATAGATTGATTGAAATTCAAAAAGACAGCAGGAGCGACATCAGCAGAAGCCGGAGCCACTGAGCCGACGTCCAGGATTTCTTGGAGGAAGAGGGCATTTTTTGTGAGGTAGTGATCATCTGTCAGGTGAAGCTGCGTGCCGTATCCTCCTTCTCCGTTGGCGTCGTTTGGATACAAATGCTCGGTGACATCCGCGAACGACGTGCACACCGCAAGGGAAGAATATGCCTCGAACGTGCAGTTCCCACTAGGACAGGCAGCGGGAAGATCAAGGACCCTGTTCTTCCCGTTGTCGAGGCCGGCACGGATTGCACGCTTCATGCCAACGGAGATGTAAGCATATTCGCTTGGACTTTGGGCAAGTTGCAAAAGATCTTGGTAATCCTCGGTCGAGGTGATGACGCCTTCGATATTGGTGTGGGGCTCCAGAAACTCGTTCGCCATAGGGATTGTAGCGCTCGCTCCAAGGACTTCCACACTGCTATCGCGGTAGGCGACGAGCTGTTGGGAGAGGGGATCGATGGCGACGGCGAGCAGAGTGATGACAGCGCCCATTGATGCCAGACTCCTCATCTTCGTGATCCACATCAGCCCAAAACCACTCCAGACGCTGCCCCTGGCTGCAAAGTCCCAAGTGTCAAATGCACCGAGCGGACGGTAGCCGTGCGAGAACCATATCCAACGCAGCTGGCCAATACATTCGGCCACAGGAAAGAGGAGTAAGAATTTGGCCGCGGCGGCGATGATGGCGACGATCGTGTTCAGAGTCAGACTGCTGCCAAAAGCTGAGCCGAAGTGAGGCGTTGATTCGCCGTCGTAGCGCTGTAGAACGAGGCAGAGAGCTGCGAGGCATGCACTACCAGCAAGCACGCAGATGATCTCGACGAGCCAAGTGTCTTCGAGTCTGCAAAGAGAAGTCCAGCTGCGGCTTGCGGACTTGGAGGTTGGGAAAGCATTCTCGTCGAGCGTGTTTGTGGCCGGGATGCGGACTGTGTCTGATGTTGTTATTTCGCTGTCGCCGTTGTCCTCGCATTCACGCACACGCTCAACCGGGGTGGACTTCATGAGGTCGCGGCAATGTCACAACGGCGACAAATGGAGACAACATCCCCCAGAAAGCAGCTCCGGTGGGTAGAAGTATGTCTTGAAGAGTATCCGTGTCGGCTTGGCCTAGACTACCTACCTTATCTTAGCGACTGAGGCTGAGTTGCATGAAGGAAGCATGGTGTGACGCCACCGTCAATGGGCTGTCGAGAAGAGCATAGCGCCGTATCGATCATGATGGTATTGATTTCTTGCATGGTATGGCTTTTAGCCGACGAATATGTTGGATGCGATGAGAACTGGCATTGGCTGACTGACAGGATGCCGTTGTGAGTGCCCTCTCCACTGGCGTGCTGAACAATACGCCCAAAAATGGCCAAGATGCATGGCCGTGCTGTATAATCCGCACTCAGTTCTGTTGTGTCTTGAATTCCACTCCTTCCCAGATGCGAGTTCACAAGCTCACGAAACTTCCCAAAGACGACGAAAATCTCAACCCGTCAAGTCAAAACCATGATTGATATGCACATCTATCGCGCTTCCCATATCTCGTGGAAGGTTCCCTAAATATCAAAACCCCACCTCCACCACCATCTGTATCATCATCGCGAGACGGGAATTCGCATACCCAGTCCCCAGCTCATCTCGTCTCATCATACGCTTCTCATAAGCAAGAAAATTCGAGCAAACAAAAGTCAATATTGGCAATGTGCAAGCGCGCCGCAACGCCATCATCCGCGCCGACCAGACCAAGCGGATGGAACCCTTTCCACAAACAAATGAAGCAGCGAATGAGATGTCGACCCCAGGTCCATGTTGTTTTCCTCGATCTATACCATCTAGAGAGCACCATACTCAGCAGGCGGCTGCAGCTTAAAGTTGTCCTCGTGCATGCCCTTCATAGCAAGCACGCCCTCCTCGCTAAGCACAGGCTGGCCCTTGGGCTCCACGACACCCGTGAAGAAGCGCGGCTTCCAGTCGAGATTTTGCGTCTTACGCTCGGCCGCCCGTTCGCGCTGTCGCTCCTCCAGCTGTGTCTTGAGGTCCGTCGCTTTCGCGAACTGCTTGTTGGTAATGGCCTCTGTGACGTCGCTCCAGAAGCGGCGCGACTCGTTCGGCAGCTGGTCTTCCGGCGGCGGGCAGATTTTGGGCACGGGGAAGAGGGGCGTGACGTCGATGAGGAGCACGCGGTCCTTCTCGTCGGTCTTCTTGAAGTCCTTGGAGCCGTAGGAGAACCAGACCTTGTCCTGCCAGCTGCCGTCGATGCGGCCGAGGATGTTCTTTTCGGGGACGTCCTTGATGCGGCTGATGTTGTCCTTTTCGACGTCTGTCTTGTAGACTACGCCCTCGACCTTGTTCTGCGTCTTGCCAAAGTAGCCTTCCTCGACGTAGTGGAGGATGACTTTGATGCCGGTCTGCTTGCAGGTCACGAAGCAAGTGTCGGCAACGGTGATGTTGAGGTTGCCGCGAAGGAAGCCACCGAGATATGCGGCGGGGTGTGTGAGACGGTAAGTCTCGTCGTTGTGGCGGTGCAGCTTGACGTAGATGCCCTCGTTGTGCTCGCCGGGGATGACGCGGACGGAAGTTCCGGTGAACTTGGCGGAGAGCTGATCAAAGCCCATTGCTGAAATGCCCTTGTCGGGGCAGTCAACATAGTACGCGCTCACGGGCGGGTGGTGGGAAGTCTGCTCCGTCAGATACGAAACCTTGACCTTCTTGTTCTTGGTTGTTGCGCCTTCGGGTGCTGAAGGAGTCTGCTGCAGATTGGTCTTGTCCTCGGCGCCCCTCAAACTCGGCTTGTCATCCTCGACCTCCCAGTTGCAACGGAAGAACTCTCCGAGCGTGCTGTTGTATGGCTTGCAAGGCTTGCCCTTGACGTACTTAAGGTCCTTGGTGAACCAGAAGCGAAGACATCCCAACATGCGGCCCAGCTCATCCTGACTGTCGCCAATGGCGATGAAGGTCTCGGGTCTGTCCAGGTAGTGCCAGTACTCGAGGTTAGGGATGGGCTCCAGCAGCTGGGCGGGTAGCGAGAAGCGGACGGCCGCAATGTCGGTGACGCCGATGAAACGCTTGAGGATGGAGAGGAAAGTCCTCAGCTTGGACGAGTCGTCAGGGGTCTTGCCATCTTTTGCGAGATCCTTGGGGTCGTCTTTGCCGCCAGGGCCTGGTGTGCTGGTTCGCGAGCTGGTGGTGGAAACCGGTGTGGACTGAGACTGAGCGGGGGTAGCGGGCGCGCTCATGGCGTCGAGGTTGAGAAGGGATACGGACCCTTGCGACGACGGGAGGGTCTGGAGAATGTATGTATAATGTGAGAGAGTCGTCTGGGTGTAGCAGCAAGAGGAGTGGGAGGTGTTGGTGTGTGCAATTCGCAATGTTGATTAGAGAGAACAGTGCAGTGCGTAGTGCTCCAGAGGTTGATTGCACCTAGTCCCGCCCAGTCGAGTCGAGAGTTCCTTAAGACGTCACCGCTGTCCGATGTCGAGCCGGAAAGTGGAAGGGGAAGGCTCAGGTCGTGAGGCGGTGGGGGATGGGAGACGGATATATCTTTGTGTGACAACAATATGTGAACACAGCAATGATATCAGGTCAAACAAACAGACATTCGACTATGTACAGTGGTATATAAGTACCACGTGTCTCACAACATATGACCAGTCCGAGTCAAGTCTTCATGTCGCAAATCATCCGTCAACCCTCGACCAATCGAATCCCCACGACCAGCAGTTTTACCCCTGGGTCCCTCTCATTCACCCATACCGCGTGCTGCATGAAACCGTTCAGCCTACCGTCTGCAAGTGATCGTCTTGTGCATGCTCAGTCTTATCTTGCCGTTGCCTGGCTGCACTCGGTCACGTCTTGCCGTGCTTGTGTTTGCTGTATGTTTGCTGCATAGAACAGGTCTTCATTTTCGATGTCTCTGAGACTCGGCCGAAGCACAAGATTGGAAAAGAAATGGAAAGTCTTTTGATGATCAGAACAAAAACAATGAGGTACAAAGGTAAGGAAAAGCACCTCATAATCCCATAAGAGTACGCTATCCCGGCGCACCGCAATGCATCTATCGTCATGCATAAGAGGCGTATCACCATACGCGGCCATAAGATACAAGCATCCAAGACCGCTTCTCTCCTCACGCTATTCGTCGTCGACACGTGTAAGACAAGTTTACTTGCCGCCCTTTTTCTTGCCACCCCTCGCGGCCTTCATGGCCTGCTGTCTCTCGAGCCTCTCCATCTGCGCCTTCTTCTCCTTGTCGACTTCGGCGCGCTCGGCCTGCTCGGCCTCTTTGCGCTCGGCGGCCTCCTTGCGCTGCTCGCGCACGAGCTTCAGGCGCTCCAGGTCGGCCCTCGCCTCGTCCGTCTTGCCCTCGGCGTGCATCTTCTGGTAGCGCTCCTTGGCCTGCTGGGCCTGGAGGGCCTCGCGCTCGCGGCGCGACAGCTGCGACGGGTCGGTGGTCTTCTTGACCTTGACGGGCTCCTTTGCCTTGGCCGGGTCCTTTGCGGTGTCGGCCATCTTACGCGCGGAAGCAGTGTGGTTGGGGTTCGAGGGCATGGCGGCAGCGTCGTCGTCGGACTCCTCGTCGCTACTGCCGGGCGGCAAGTCGCCGGGCTGGGCGGATCCCTGCTTCTTCTTGATCGCGGCGTCCTTCTTTGCTTTGGCGGCGGCTCTGCGCTCCTCGCGGGTCATCTCCTGCTCGTTTTGTTTGGGTGCCGCCTCGTCTTCCGAGGACTCCTCCTCGGAGCTCTCCTCTTCCGATGATTCCTCCGAGCTGTCGTCCTCCTCTTTCACGGGATCAGCCCACATAGAGCTCTCGCCGCCATCGGCTTCGATCGGTCGGAGGTTTTTGCTGAATTGACGGCCACCTATGTCGAGGTTAGGCTTGTGCTATTTATGATTGTAATTAATCTTGGGATCATGCTTACCACCACGCTTCGCCTTGAACTTGCCCGCTCCGCGGCCTCTGCTAGACATGTTGTCGTGTGTGTGAAGGGGAGTTTTGTTTGTGAGGTGCGGGGTCGACTGTCTCCGAGTCGCAAATGTAGAGTGTGTTTGTGGTGGGTGGTTGGTGTTTTTGATTTGTTTTGGAGATAGAACAAACAAGTGTAGGTAGAGCAAAGTGCCAAGTGACTTTGTCTTTGGAACAAACGGGCGAGTATGATGTAGGGCAGTGAGTGAAAGTCACAAAAGCCCACTAGAAAGAGTCACAGGAAGTTAGGTAACTAAAATCACGCATTTCATTGGCCGTCGCAGAACCCCGCCACGGTCATCATCATTCACTGAGGATTTCACAGAGAGACGAAACCTGGAAAAAGACCCTCTTTCTCTGCGAAACCTCAGGCAGACAAGCCCGAGCGCCTTCGAAGCGGCCCAGCCCGTCGATGCATCTTTTCAAAACCACTCGGCTTTCGTGCTGAATCTCTCTTTCTTTTCTCCTCACATAAAACGTATTCCTTCGTATTCACTCTATCTCCCTGACCTAGTGGGATGCCGGAGGGGAAAACGGAGGATAGAGCAGGACATTTCCTATTCCGCAAGCTTACCACCTCCATTGAAAACATGAGTTCTTTGTCAGGCAAATATTTGTTAGCGGTACATCCCCTTCTTGAAAGTGATTACTTTTGTTGCAGTGCAAAAGCATGCATGTCGTAATCTTGCTGCTGCTACTGCTGCTGCTATTTACTCAATAGTATTGCAAAGATGTCTGCCATGAACATGGTATACCGATGTCGTCTAGCGTATGTTGCGGCTGTCACTCAGCTTGCTGCACGTTTCGAGTCTCGAGTGGACGACTACTCGATCTACTGGTCGTCCGCGTTATTATCGTCGAACGAGGGTCGTCTCATAGGCATTCTCAATCTGGTCATGGACTGACAGACTTGACAAACACATGGTTTCTTGATTTAGATTAAACCCATGTCGCGCGGTTGATCAGTTGCTAGGGTTCGGGTTGGTGTTGAAACGATGCCATTAAAGATCTCTCATGAGGATCATCAATCATGCTTTTCGCCTCCTGCTTTCTCTTGATGCCCTGGCGCGACGATCAACTAAGCCGTCGTGGAGAGCAAGTAATGGTAGCCTCCGTTGAGAGTGGCACTGCCTTGGATACTTGTTGTGGCTTGACACTAGAAGCCGCTATAGTATGGAGAAAGATTCCGACACGCTTGACCTCAAGGCGCAAGTGATAGCATTCAGCGAATTCCCTGGAAATTGACGATTATCCAGAACGTGGGACAGACCGTCTGACTGGTTCGGTAACGATAAAACCAAGAACTTTTGCTTAGATTCGTAGCGTTCGTAAAAATTACTCCTCCCAAACAAAACATCATACACCATTATCCGCACAACTCCAACTAGCTCCACTCTTATCCTGCGAAATCGCCAACCCACTAGCCCAAAGGCCCAAACCACAAGACGCAGCCCCCAGCGCAAAGATAAGCAGATTGACAACCGTCAGCGCCTTCTTTTTCCAATTCTTCCCCAGCCCGCCCCAGTTCAAGTAAATCCACATGAAACCCGCCAAGCCGTACGTGAACCACGACGCAAACAGCGCCGCGATCAAGCCGACGAGGTTGTTGAAGACCGGCACACTCTCGGCGAGGATGAACGCCACGGTCCAGAGCGCGAACAGGATGCCGATCCAGGAGCCGTAGGAGAGCAGCGTGCGCTCGTGCAAGTGGCGCGTGCCACGGAAGAGGCGCACGTAGATGTATTTGCTCGCGACGTGGCCGTAGATGACTCCCGCGATGATGATGGTCGGGATCGAGATTCCGTAGGTTATCTTGCGGATGATATGCGAGCCTGATCCCAGGGCGGGCGAGGCGACGCCGGGGCCGGCGAAGCGGTAGATTACGACTGCCGCGATCACGTAGAGGGAGGTGTTGACGATCTGCAGCGTGTAGAGGGCTTTGGGGAAGTCGCGGGGATCTTTGAGCTCGGAGATGAAGGAGAAGAAGGCGACGTGGCCGCCGTAGGCGAAGATGATGTTCATCACGGAGAGGAAGGCCGAGGTGAAGCTTGTTGTTACTGTTGCGTAGACGGTGGGGTCGGGCCTTGTCACACCGACCGAGACCATGGTGATCATGACGGCCGCGAAGATGGAGATGAAGGCGAAGATGGAGAGGTAGGAGACGCTCTTCAGCGTGCGCGGGATGGTGAGCACGGCGTGTAGGACGAGGCCAATTACGCTGAACACGATCGTACAGGTGCCATGGCCGGTGATGGTGTTCAGAGCGATGGTCCAGGTGAGCAGATGGCTGCCCATGATGAAGATGAGGTAAATCGTTTGCAGGAAACCACCGACTTCGCGTCCTATAGGGCCTAGGAAGATCTCGCCCACGTCGGCGATGTTGTGAACGTGCGGGAACCGCATCTTAAATTGCCAGAAGACGTAGCCAGTGTACGTCGATATGGCTCCCAGGCCGATGATTATAATGACACCGGGCACCAGTCCGAGGCCGGCCATAGACGAAGGTAGAGACAAGATTCCCAGACTGATCGTCTCGGCGATCATGACCATGGCCGCGTGCCACCACTCCATTGTGCGGTATTTGACCTGCTTGTCGGTCTCGTCGCCAAAGACCTCGCCCTGGCCTTCTGATGTATTTGCGAGGCCGTCGAAGCCACGCGGCTCGCCTGCGTCGGCATTTCCATATTTCTCTTCATCCAGGTTGTGGTCTCGAGGCGCGTCGCTTCCTGTTGTTGAAGAAGGCGAGTAGCCCTTCTTGTAGTCGTCTCGCTCCTCCGTCAAGCTCTTATTCGCCGCCATGTTGTGGCACACCTGAAACCTTCAGACCGGCTCTTGTCTTGTCTTGTCTTGTCTTTTTCTCTTCAGCTCCAGGTCCGACTCGTCCAAGGTAGCTCTTTCGCCCTCAAAGATCCAGACGCCCAGCCAGAGCAGCGCGTAGCGTAGCAAGTCGTAGTAGCCTCCAGAGAGAACAGCCCAAGCAAAAGATCCCAACCAAGCAAAGCAGAAACCAAACAGACAGAAAGTGGAGTAAAGACAACAAGAAGGAAAGAAAGAACAACCTTAACCTTCTACGATGATGCAAGTAGTAGTAGTCAGCAGAGAAACAGATCTGCACAGACGGCCACCACCTTCATGCCTGACATAATTGTGCTCCTTCCTCCCTCTCTCTTCTCTGTGCAGTGCCCACGACCGTGTGAGCGCCGTGATCGGCAGAGAAGAAAGAGGTTCAGAGGGTCCCTGCGGGACCGAATGCTGTCACAGCTGGGTCCCGACTCCCTTCAGGCCGACGAGAGTGGACGTAACAGCGCGTTCCGATGTGTCAGCGGTCTGTCTGTGCCTCCGATGTCCGGAGACCGTGTTTTTTGCTCATGTTTTTACGAGGGAGGCTGACGGAGGTCCTGGAAGGGAGATTGGCAATCAACCTGGTACGTTATCATAACAAGCTTATGCTCTCTTTCGATACACCTCTTGATCTGCGAAGCGTGATGGTGGAAGCAGGAAGCTTCGAAAAAGTTTAATTGGAAGCTAAAAGTGGTGGCGCCGACGTCAGTCTCAGCCTTACCGCAGAGCCTCATCAATGTCATCACTCTTTTGATCATCCAACCCCGTGTGACTCGAGGACCAACCATACAAACAATAATATCATGTATTCACAGTCTAGTGTCGATCGAATGTTATTAGAAAAAAAAGGAACAACTCACGAGAACAAAACAACTTTCGTATCTCCTTCGCCTACTGAACTCCATCTCTTACAAGCCTTCTCGTCCCTCTTCCCACTTGCTACTTACCTACGATCTCACACCATCCCCCTCATCAGCCCTTCGAATCGACAATTAGCGTTGATCGTCTGTTCCCGCCATCCGTCTCCCTTACAACCCCAAATCATATACGCGCCTCGCTTTTCGTTCTCGGCGGACGAGGCATCTGATCGATCCACAGAAGTGAGAAGGTAGAAGCAGAGGTAGAAGGAGAGGGTCAGTAAAAAATGGAAAGAGGCAGAAGGAGTAACAAGTAGAAACAAGACAGCCACCACCGCGTCTTCCGTCGAAATCGAGGTAAATACCTCAAAACAATCAATCGATCAACAAGAAGAAGAAGAAACAAGTCAAAAGCCGCCTTCCATCCCATATTTGTAAAAGTGCGGCGGACAAAACAACAACAACAACAACAACAACAACAGAAATATAACAGGACGCGCGTGTATGGCCTGGGGGTATAGAAGGACCTTTTCTCTCTCACTCCTTTTCGTGTCCAGAAGAAATCAAGAAGAAAAAAGAAAGGGGACATCACCCCTCCATCCAGCCTGTTGGCAACCCTCGTGGCCGCCTCGAAACAACAATAATCTTTCAAACATCCCAATGTCGTTTTCTGCCCCACCCCGTTCATTAGTTTTCGGTACTCATTGGCGATTGTTTGAGTCTGCGAGATCTCCGTGATCGTTTCCTTTGATAGCAACCGCGCTCCTAGTTGGCAGTCAAGCTCTCCGGGCTGATCATGGCGCCGTCGACGTGGCCGTCGACTTTCTCCGGTTCGTTTCCGTGGTCCCTTGGCTCTGGCATCTGCAATTTGAGTTTGCCCACAGGCGGTTGGAGTTTCGAGTCCTCCTCCAGCTTGCGCTTCTTCTTGGCCGCCTGTTGCTGTTCGCGGATCGGCCGTTTGCGCGGTGACGAGATCTTGCCCGTGGGCGGCAGTCGAGGCTTGGGAAAGCGCTGCTTCTGCGGCAAGTCTTCGTCTTCGACCAGCGCTTCGTCGTGGTTCTTGCGTAGCTTCTCGCGGAAGAAGTCTTGCACCAGGCCGATGTGGTTGGGAAGGTGTTCGATGCTGATCGAGTCGTAGGGTGGCGGCGTGGGAAAGACCATGCCGCTGGCGGTGATTGGCCCTTGGTTCTGAGCCTGGTGGCCACTGTGCAAACGGTTCTGGAGAAGATGCAAGGGTACGCTGAGACTTTCCAGGCCGAACTCGTCTGCCAGACCGAGTTCACGGAAGCCGAAGAAGTCTTCGTCCAGGTCTTCAGCAAAGTCACCACCGACGAACTGTTCACTGCCATCGTTGAAGGCACCGACGCCGTCTGCGCCTGCGTGATCGCCAAGGGCAGGTCGCTGTTGAGGTGTAAGCGATGATTGTCAGATAAAATTAGTATGTGGGTATTACTCACCAGCAAGTCTGCCAGATGCGCCTTCATCCTCTCATGCACCACGCCGAGCTTCGTGGTCAATCTTTCAACATCATCCTTGACATAAGTCTCTAGGCCTTCAAGGTCAACACCGTTCTCATGCAGCGAATGCAGAACTTGTTCCTCTTGGGTGTAACGTGGCGCTTCAGCCTCGGCTTTGGGCTGCTCACGAAAGCAGTTGAAGTTCTCGGCGAGTTTCCTAAAATACTCACCAGCCACATCGGTCACCGACTCAAGCGCAGAGGGCTGAAAGTCTTCGAAACCGGCATGGTAGAAAAGCTTGCCGACTGAACGCTTGAGAGCAGCACGGCACACCCAAGGAGCCATCAGCGGACCGTCTTCACTAACGACGACAGGTCCAATGTCGGCTTCTGCAAAGGGTTCTGGGTCGTACTTTTGGAACTGATTCTGGTAAGTCTGCGCTTGAATCTGCATCTGCTTGACAATGCCGATTTTGGCGCAGACTTTCCGAGTGTCTTGCATCTGCTTAATGTTACCCTCCATCCTGTCGGCGAGAGCCCCATGCGGTGTCTTGAACGTCTCTCTGGGAAACATGCGCATGTATGCTTCTGTTTGCGGCACCACATGTCCCTCGGAGTCAGTAGTCCAGTCCCACCTTGTCCTCATGTCAGGGATTGAGGAAAGAGGATTGTAGTAATCGGGCAGAGTTGAGTCCTCGTCTTTCTCAATGCCTTCTGCAAGCGTTTCACCAGTCGCGGAACCTCCAAAGTCTTCTTCACCTGCGCCGCCGTCTGCGTCTTGCGAGGCTTTGTCGGTTGTCATCTTCTGTTGCCGCATCCAGCGCCTCATACCAACTTTGCTCCGCAAGATGGCAGTTTCTTCCGGGTTGAGACTTTCACCGCGGAACAGACGATTTCTTTCTGCGGCAGCAGCAGCTCGGTCCTTCATGGTGACTTGCTTCCACGTTTTGAAATCCGCGTCATCTTCGTCCGCGTCTTCGTGGTGCAAGCTGAGGCCGGACCCGCCGAAACCATCAATCTCCATAACATCAGCCTGGCTTCCATGCGCACCGCTTGCATGTATACCGTTGAGTCCGGGCGTACCTCTTCCAGGAGGCGGTGGAGTATTGAACCCGGCCGAGCTGGCATCGTGGGCCTCCGAGTCGGCGCGCAGGTATTCGTTTCGCAGATTCGAAGCTGCTCCGTGTAGAGGAGGTTTGATATCTGGTTGTGACATTGAGTGGTCGTCCACTTCGACAGAAGGAGGAGCTTTTCGTGCCGCAGCCGAGGGACCACTTTTGCCACCCTTCTTTGGTGCCTTGCGGCCCCTTGAAGCCATGATTGGCGCATCGTCTTCGTCACTCTCATCCTCCTCTCCGGCTCTTGCTCTTCGCTCCTCTGCTTCGACCTCTGCTCGATCCCTGACGATGATCTCTGGGATAAGAGGAACCAGCTTGTCGGTTTCCTTGCGCATGTGTAATGCCTTGCGGCGAATGGGTAATTCTGGCGAAATGTTGTACTTGAGGCAGTTGTTCCAAATCAAGTAGAGATCCTCGACAAATTCCGCCTTGCTCTTGTAGGCAAACTGCTTCAACTTCTTGATCATGGTTCCAATGTCCATAGGGGTCTTGATGACATTGTAGTAGTCAGGCGCCTCACGCTTGCTGACGCGTTGTAAGAATGGCTGCACGTAGTCTGTTCTGGCCTTGAGTTCCATGAGCACCTTCTCCGCGGCCTCGTACAGCTCTTCTTGCCCGACTCTGTCCTCGCTGGCCCATTTGCTGCGGCCTTTGCGAACCTCCGAAATCAGGGTGCGAAGTTGGTTGTCCGAGGCTCTGACCATGTCTCGTTTCATGTCAATACGGGCGATGAGATGCTTGAGCGTGAGACTTGACGCGCCGAGGTCTGCGCTGCCCAAGGTACCCTGAGTGGTAGCCACAGGCGCAGATGTTACCTGGGCGTTCGGCGACGCGTTGGGATCGCCAGATATCTCGTTCTCCACCTCGCGATCCAGCTCATCCAGCTTCTGCTGTTCCAGCATGGCAGCACGATCGTTCTCGAACGTGAAGAACATCTCTTGAAAGGCGCGCTTAGCATTCTCGGCCGCCGCACGCTTGTCCTCGTCCAGTTGCTTGCGCACATCCTCTGAACTTTTGGCCTGCTCTGAAGATGTATTTGTGTTGGTCCGGACAATTGGCGGCATGGGAGACCGGAGTGCGGGTGCCGACACGCCATTGGTTGTAGCAGCCTTTCCCTTTGACTTGAGCGGGCTCTGTTGTTCACTCTCTTCTTCCTCATCCTCGTCATCATCATCTCCATAGTCATCCTCAATAGTCCGGGCTGCTTTCTTGGGGGGAGCAGAAGGCTTGGCGCTATCCTCGGGACGAGTTGCTTGAGCATCAGAGCCGCGGTCGCGGGAAGGCGAGGATCTGGCGGAGCGCGCGCGTTGTCCACCGGGCGCAAACAGTGCGGCGATGTTCATTTCAGTCTGCGCGCACCGGGCCTTGAGCATGATGTGTATGGGATCGTCTTCGCGCTCCTCGTCCTCTCCGGGCTGGGCGGGCGCGCCAAGGCTGGCGGCGATCGATGCATCTCTGGTCAGACTGTTGGCGCGACGAGGTCTGGCATTGTAGGCAGGCACGGCGCGGTGCAGGCCATTTGGGAGCGGGCGCTGGGGAGTCTGGCTCATGTCCGTCTGTGGTGCGCGCGGACGCCGGATCAGGCAAGTCGAGCGCAAGGATGCTGCGCCCGGGTGCTCGCAGTGAGTCCCAATATGGGGGGCATTGAAGTGCGCGGCGCAAGCGGAAGGCGCGAGGAGTACGTTGGCGATGGCAGTGTGACGATGGTGATGGATTGATGTTGGCCGTGGCTCGTAGCGATCACTGACGTTGAGGGGCCTGCGGGAACTTGAAGTGAGGTCGCTGGTCCTGGGGAAGTCTGTGGAGAGATAGAGTCTCGGAGGCCGACCGAGCGAGCGAGCGCTAGGTCAAGAACCCAAGCTTGCTATTCAAGGTTACGGTCACGGTCACTTTCAATTACCACCACTGGGATTGTACGCATGTCAATCGCCTGCAGACAATAACATCAACAATACAACCATTGTCTTCACAATAGGATGCAGATCCTGATGCCGCAAATCCGCGTGCGCAAGCCATTTGCTGGTGCGTATTCTGCCTGTTGGAACAATACATATAGCTCATATCAACCCTACTGACACTCTGCCTATAGCCGCTTTTGTCGCGTTATGCCTCATCGCCGCCTACCTGGGCCTCACGCCCAACAAAATCCCACAGTATGGCCAGAGCGACAAAGGTCTACATTTCGTCACATTCTTCCTCTTGACCGTAAGTGAAGTCCAGTCAGTGATCGGCAACAATGCATGTGACTTTCACATGCAACCGATCCCTCTCACCACGAGCTTTCACCTGAGTGAGCTACGATATAGTCGCGACCACCCTCAAACTAACACTCCCATTCCCAGGTAACATTCTACTGGACAATCGAAACCTCCCGCCGCCGCCTAATCCACCTTTCCCTCCTCCTCATAACCGGCTTTTTAGCAATCGGCTCCGAAATCATTCAAGCTCTCCTCCCCAACGACCGCGACTTCGACCCATTTGACATCCTAGCAAACGTGGTCGGATCCGGGCTAGCGCTCGCAGCTTGCAGTTGGTATCACCGACGGATGCTGGAGCGAAGGCGGCGCAACAAGCAGCATTACGATGCTGTGCCCGGTGGGGAGGAGGAATTGGACGGACTTGAGGGCGGTGAGAGGGATTTGGAGCTTGGGGAGGGCTTCGGGGCTGGGCAGGAGACCGGCAGGATTGAAGGTGATGCTGCGGCTGCTGCCCAGGCGGGTGAGGGTGCTCAGAGGACTGTGACAGAGGAGCTGGATAACTGGGATGAGAATGTGGAGGATGAGTGGGAGGAGGCTGAAGCTGATGTTGATGAGGCTGCGGCGAGCAAGAGCGCGAAAAGAGCGGAGTGAGACTTTCGTTCTTTTGGAGGATGAAACCAAGTATGTCATGATAAGCGAGATGTCAAGCAAGCAATTGTGCAATGTATTATGAGAAAGATTAACCAAAGCTATGTTAATGCGACAAACGAGTATTTGTGGGTATCATTCCTGTTCCTGCCAATTTGCGCCCCAGTCCCCTTCATGTCGTGAAATCCCGCGTTGTCGAGTCCAAAATCTCACCTAGAGAGGAAGAGGAAGAGAGAGCGAGAGCGAGAAAGAACTCAAACCCAACACGGAATAGAAAGCAGTCGTATCTTCATCAACCCACTCACCCAATCTCCTCAAACCTCACGACCCTTCTCTGTCCCTCATCGCCACCACTGCTTACATCCACATCCACAGAACAGCCCTTCCCTCCACCCTGCTGCCTCTTCTCAAACCTGCGCTGCCGAGCCTCTCTCGCTTCCCGAGCTCGCCACTCGCTGAGTTGATTTTTGCGCTTTTGACGACGCGCTTGAGCGATGGCAGGCGTAGGTCTGAAGCCTACACCGTTAATTCCTTCACCGTCGTCACCGAGAGAGCGGTGGATCTCATGACCAGTGATCTCTGAGTCTTGCCAGGTGAGGCCGCGGACGTCTGGGCTGAAAGTAGCTGCCTGATGGTGATTTGACGGAAGCGGTTTGGTTGCCTTTGATGGATTGGAGGACGACTGGGATAAACTTGAGGTCGGAAGTGGCGGTGGTGGCGATCGCATTCTCTTAGGACTTATTCTGACTATAGGGCTGGGGTTTATTTTTGGTATATGTGTCAACGACTCGGTCTGTCTTGCCAGTGGTGACGATGCGGGCGGCGATGAGCGAGGGACGTCGAGTCTGCAGCCAGGCGTCTCGGCGATTTCGAAGACATTTCCAGGTTCTTTGTGGCCGGTGTCGAAAGATACGTGAGGGGATTGTTGGGGCGTTGCCTCGAATCTAGCAGTGCGTTCCCCTCGCATAGGGTCAATTGTTGACTTCTTGACCCGTTTACGAGGAGCGTCGTCGGCGTCGGTGTCGTGGTGGATCTCCAGAGCTTCGAACCTCGCGGCTACGTTGCTTCGAGGGCTGTCACATCTGTTGGGTTCCGATAGTACTGGCGAGAAGCGACCTCCTTCGCTTGCGTGACTTTTATTGTTATTCTCAGGAACGAGGATTTCCAAAGAAGAAGGCACCCGGTCCCGAATCGTCGTAGCTTCAGTGTGGTGTTTGCGCTTGGGCGATTCGGAGCGAGTGCCAGCCGCCGCTGCTGGGGCGCCACGACGACTGGGGTCTGACATATGGAGCAGATGTGGATACTGATCGAATCAAACGGCGCCACAGGCACGAGAAGGCGAGGCAGTCAGATCGTAGATGCCGGTGATGGTGTGTTGTCCTTGACGAAGCTTGTCCTTGACGATATGCGTGGCGGACGGGATATGATGTGTCTGGTGGAGAGTACTGTATGTAGAGGCGTTGGTGGTGGTGGTTGGTTCAATGTTGGCAGTTTGGTGGGGTCATGTTGGTCGCGAGCGGAGGAAGGCGCGGAATTGCCGGCCGCGTGGAACCAGCACAGTGACTGAAGGCGGGCACTCGACTCGACTACAGTACCACCCATACTTACATACAACCACTACTGAACAACGAGAACACCATGCACCACGAGCAAGGATCAACCGATGAGATGATGCTGCCTGAGACCTGCTGTCTATTTGCACGTGCTTGAGGGCTCGAGGCGCATGCCACTGGAAGGGCTCACGAGGGAGACATATGACATGCCAGTGCAAGACATCCAACGCTCATGAGAGATACTTTTGCTTGTGAAAGCTACTATACCGCTCACAAATGATCACATGTTCAGGTGACCTGTCACATGATTGCCCTCGACAGCTCTTCCATCACTTCGGTAACGTGATCTCGCACTCCTCGAGACCCTAGCAGCATTGTACCCTCGGTGGGATATTCCTGCTATCGGACACTCCGGCGGAGGATCGCAAAAGGTGAGGCTCCAGGTGTTTGCATGATATACGTATAGTGCCATCTGTACTAATGCGTGTCCCCACGTGCGCATTGACATTAGCCGGTTGCACGCCATGCCTTGTCGAGACCAAGAAGTTCGACCTCAGACGGTTCGCAGGACTGCTGCGTCCGGTTCGCTTCCGCATTGCTTCATGTTGTCCTGAAGCTTTACTTTACTTGAAACAGCATTGCTATATTGGAGTCGGGTGAGCTTTACTGACTTACATACTCACATACTCACATCGTCACATACACACTTTCTCACTTACATACTCTTCCAAGTCGGTTGTTCATCGGTGCCCAGTCTGGCAAGCGCGGGCTGCAGGGCGAGCGCCACCAAGGCACCTCTGCGACTGGGTGTGTTCGGAGTATTACTACGACCCTGAACCTCAAGACTCGACATCCCAGACACCTGGATCCGCTTGGCTAGGCCTTGCCTTGCAACCTACGTGCTTGCCTCTTACAAATTCGCCCTCACGGACATTCGGCCCTTGATCGCGAACATTTGTGGGGGAGCTTCCAACTGGAGCCTCCACAATGATCATACCCTGCATTTACCCACGCTCTGGATGTGACCTCGAGGCTCGAACACTATCATGCCTTACGGAACGGGGCCAGAGCCTCCGGCTATACCTTCAGGCCCATTGCCTATATTGAGCAGCATGTCCGCCGCTCAGTGTATCTTTCCTATCAGCCCACGAGCCCTCCCGTGACGCCGTCTGACACCGCCTGGCGAACTCATATACGCTCGCTTGTGACCCTCACATCCATATCCAGGCAGCTCCTGATCCTCACTCGCTCCCAGGTCTCTCTCAATACCAAGAGTGCGTGACCTACTGACAACATGGCACCATCGGCCACACTACCGGAGAAGCAGCCGCTCAATGGCTCAACGATAGCGAAGGATTTCGACGTCGACGAAGTTCTTGAGAAACTCACCACGGCAGAGAAGATCTCCCTTCTTTCTGGAACCGACTTCTGGCACACCGCATCTGTGCACAGGCTGGGCATCCCTGCAATCCGTACAACTGATGGTCCCAACGGTGTCAGAGGAACTCGGTTCTTCGATGGCGTTCCTGCGGCCTGTCTGCCTTGCGGTATGTTCTTTCCATTGTAGTCATCAAGTGGTCTACTGACACGCTCTCAGGCACCGCACTAGCCGCAACCTGGGACGTCGATCTCATCCAAAAAGGTGGCGAACTCCAGGGCAAAGAGGCTATTGCCAAGGGCGCCTCAGTCATCCTTGGCCCGACCACCAACATGCAACGCTCGCCTCTGGGCGGTAGAGGCTTCGAGTCGTTCAGCGAGGATCCGGTCCTTGCAGGAAAGATGTCTGTGGCAACCGTCAACGGCGTCCAATCGACAGGCGTTGCTGCGACCTTGAAGCACTACGTCTGCAACGACTTGGAAGACAAGCGTCTTTCGAGCAACAGCATCGTCACTGAGAGGGCACTCCGCGAAATCTATCTGATGCCTTTCCAGATGGCGCAGAAAGATGCCAAGCCCATGTGCTTCATGACTTCTTACAACCTCGTCAACGGCACTCATGCCAGCGAGTCTCGAAAGCTTTTGCAGGAGATCCTTAGGGAGGAGTGGGGCTTTGACGGCATGGTCATGTCAGACTGGTATGATTGACTTTCCCTACCAGAAAATTCGATTAGTGCTGACTTTGGCTAGGTTTGGCGTTTACTCCTCTAGCGAGAGTATCAAGGCGGGCCTTGATCTTGAGATGCCAGGTCCGACCTACGTTCGTGGTGCTCAAGTGGATCTTGCACTGAGATGTGGAAAATTGCTGATCCACCACGTCGACGCCAGAGTGAGGGAAGTGTTGAAGTTGGTGAAGAAGGTCTTGCCTCTGGGAATTCCTGAAGACGCACCAGAGCGCACGATAGATTCGCCTGAGACTGCTGCCTTGCTGAGGAAAATTGCGTCCGAGTCAATCGTCCTGATGAAAAATGAAAAAAGCATCTTGCCGTTCAGCAAGGAGAAGACGACTGCCGTTATCGGTCCCAATGGTGCATTCGCAGCATACTGTGGTGGCGGATCAGCAGCGCTGCCAGCCTACTACACTATAACACCTCTTGAGGGTGTCCGGTCGAAGGTGCCCGACGCTGAATATGCGCTTGGTGCCCCGGCGTGGAAGAGGATGCCGCTGCTTTCCAACATCACTACAACAGATGGTGGCAAGCAAGGATTGAGCATGAAATTCTACCTCGATCCGCCTTCGGTCAAGGGCAGATCACCAGTCGACCAGCTGCGAGTGCGTGACAGCTACATCCATCTCTCGGACTACAAGCACCCACGCATCAGTAGCGACCTGTTCTGGTGTGACTTCGACGGCAAATTCACCCCCGATGAGACAGCCGAGTACGAGTTCAGTTGCTCCGTTGCCGGCACAGCCATGATCTACGTCGACGGCGAACTGGTCGTAGACAACAAGACCACACAGGTTCCCGGCGACTCATTCTTCGGCATTGGAACCGTCGAAGAAATCGGCTCCATCTCCTTGGAAGCCGGCCGCGAATACCACGTCCACGTCGAATTTGGTACCATGCCGACCCTGACATACAAGAAAGACGGCGTAACAGCCTTTGGTGCCGGTGGTGTCCGTCTTGGCTGCTACCGCAAGATCTCCTTCGAGACAGAAGTTGAGCGTGCCGTAGCGCTGGCGAAGAAGGCCGACCAGGTCATCCTCTGCGCCGGTCTGAACGGTGACTGGGAGTCTGAGGGCTACGACCGCCCACACATGGACCTCCCACCGGGCTCGGACGAGCTGATCGAAGCTGTCCTGGCCGCCAACCCTAACACTGCCGTGATCATCCAATCCGGCACACCGGTCACCATGCCCTGGCGCGAACGCGCATCCACTCTCGTACAAGCCTGGTACGGCGGCAACGAGACAGGCAACGCAATCGCAGACGTGATCTTTGGCGACGTCAACCCCAGCGGCAAACTGCCCCTCTCCTTCCCCGTCCGCAACGAAGACAACCCCGCCTTCCTCAACTACAACTCCGACGATAACCGCGTGCTCTACGGCGAAGACGTCTACGTTGGCTACCGCTTCTACGACAAGACTAAGCGCCTCCCTGCTTTCGCCTTCGGCCACGGCCTGAGCTACACGACATTCTCCCTCTCCGATCTGAAAGTCTCCACATCGAAAGAAGCAGACGAAGCCAACCTGCACCTCACCCTCACGGTAAAGAACACCGGCTCTCTCCCCGGCTCCCAGGTCGTGCAAGCGTACATCTCGCCGCGCAACCCCAGCATCTCGCGCCCGCTCAAAGAGCTCAAAGGTTTCACCAAAGTCACCCTGGAAGCGGGCGAGAGCGGCGAAGCCAGCATCACCATCCCGTGTAAATACGCCACGAGCTTCTACCACGAGGGTCGCGCGGCCTGGGCGAGCGAAGCGGGCGTTTACGATGTCAAGGTCGGAACTGCGAGCGACAAGTTGGAGTTGAGCGGGGAGTTCGAGGTTGAGAAGACGAGCTATTGGACGGGGCTTTGATCTTCTGTCTCTTCCGTCGTGATTTTGAGGATTATTGATGTCCGGAACGAGGCGGAACTGAAGCGAAACGAAGCGAAGTGATGAATCTCTTTCCCACTGCTTAGGCTTCCTTTCCCTTTTCCTTTTCCCTTTCCTTTTCCCTTTCTCTTTTTGAAATACATCATGGGCGGGAACCAATTGTAACGGCCTAGTGAATACCATCACTATCTTTCAACAAGTCATCGATTCCGCATTGCTCAAATAGTTGTACTACGGATGCTGATGTGCGAGTGCAAGTTCCAGGACAAGTCCACTACTATTAGTTTCACCCCAATCCTAACCCTGTACATCACCGTATCGACATCTTTCGAGTCTCTCGATTCCGACTGGACACTTCAGATGAAGGCAGCAAGGATTCAGAAGGGTACTATGGTATCCCTTGTGGTGTTTGGGATGATGCAATCTGCTTCTAGGTCACTCGTTTCGTCAGTGAACTCGACTGCACGAATCACGAAATGTACCTGATCAAGATCGACCAAAGACAACACTTGATCGCAGCGTCTAGCTTAGGGATCACACGAGTTACAAGGATGGTTGGGGAGACAAGGCACGCATGCCATACCGGATCTACCAAGAAAGACCGAAGAAAAAGCAACAGTAAATACCAATACGCCATATCAAAGATATCAAAGACAAGAACACCTCCAACACCACCGCTACCCACAACAAGACCCAAACCTCAGAAAAGCGCCGTGAACAATCGTCATGAACCGGACAAAGACATACCCATCCTCAAGAGCGAGTCGACTCAAACCATCATCACTTCATGTTGCCACCACCACCAATGCTGCTCCTCCCCTTCCCCCTCTTCATCGCCTCAAACTTCCTGACAAGCGCATCCTGCACCTTCTTGTTGCCCGCCCACGCCTCGCGCATCTTCTGCATGCGGAGCGAAGCGATGACGGCGAAACCCAGAGTTCGGAGCGAAGACTTCTTCTCGCGGATGGTGGCGTCGGGCGTGATGCCGATGGTCTCGAGGAGGTGGAGATCCTGGGCGTTACTATTGCGAATGTGTTAGCTGAGGCTCTCCTTTTTGGGCACCGGCATTCGAACTTACCATCTGTTGTACATGTCAACCTGCATCAAGAACCAGCGCTTAGTCCACACCAGGCCCTTCCTGAACTCTTCCTCCCTCTCGCAGCGGGCACGGAGGAAATGGATCTGCTTGGCCAGGCCCTTCAGCTCGCCCTCGTGGCGCTTCTCGCGCAGTTCGACCTGTCTCTGGACGTCCAAGCTGAGGTTGTTGTTATTGTTGTCCGTGCTGGCCTGCAAGCCGCGCATCCGGGTCTTGAGCTCCTGCTCGCGCTTCTGCGAGTGTTGCAGCGCGCGCTCGCGTTCGTGCAAGCGCTGTTGCAGGGCCTCGAGCTCGGCTTCGGCGTCGGCGAGTTGGGTTTGGAAGTCCAGCTGGATGGTGTCTTCGGCGCGCGATCGTTGGAGGCGGTTGCGGAGTTCTTTTTCTTTGCGTGCGAGGAGTTGAACTTGGTCGTCTTTTTCCTGGGCCTCTGCTTGGACGTTTTCGAGTTCGAGCTTCGCCTCACGAAGCGCTCTGCGAAGCTCTGCTTCTCTCCTCATGTGACCCGAAGACGAGCCTTCGCGGTCTCCAAGCTGAGCCTCGACGTCTTCGAGGCGGATCTTCGCGTCCTTCAAGCTCTTAAGCTGGGTTCGGAGGTCCTTCTCTCTGCTCATATGACTCTGCAGCCTGGTCTCGTACTCTGCAACGTTTGCATGGACGTCGTCCAGCTCCAGCTTCGCGGCCTCAAGTTGGCCACGAAGTTCGCCTTCACGCTTGCAGGCTGCGGTCAGCTTGCGGTCCTTGTCTGCAAGTCGAGTCTGGAGGTCTTCATTCTCGATTTGAACCTTGGTGAGTACGTCATGGTAGTTACCGCGCTCCTCGGCCATAGTTCTGTCTTGCTGCACCTGTACCAGCTTGGATTGCAGCGACTCAACCTTGTCCTGCAAGCGCGAGATCCTGGCATCGGATTCTCGGAGCTTGGTCTTCATCTCATCACGCTCACGTACTGGCGTGCCGGAGCGATTGGCCTGTTGCGCCATCTCAAGATCAGCTTCGAGGGTGGCGATGGTTGCCTTCAACTCTCGTCGGTCCGCCTCCATCGAACGAAGCTTGTTGCGCAATTCGTTACGCTCACGGACTGGAGTGCCTTCCGACTTGGCTCTCAGGGCAGCTTCCAAGTCAGCTTCCAGATCCGAGATGGTGTTCTTCATCGTCAGGCGCTCATTCTCAGCAGTCTTGAGCTTCAATCGCAGCTCGTTACGCTCGCGAACCGGTGTACCATTCTCTTTCGCACGCGCCGCATCCTGCAAGTCTTGCTGAAGCGCTTGCACTTGTTGCTCGAGCTCCGCCTTTGCAACCTCGACGTCGTCCAGGGTGTTCTCGAGCACCATGATTTCATCTTCAAGTGCCTGCTTCGCGTCAAGGTTTTCATTCTCAAGACTGGCTCTCAAAGTAGACAGAGCGCGCTGTGCCTCGTCAGCCTTGATGTTGCCGGTCGTCCTTTCGTTTTGAAGTTCACGCTCGAGCTTGGAAACATCAGACTGCCTTTGCTCAATCGATCGCTGAAGCTTGACCTGCAACTGGTCTAGTTCATCCTCGAGCTCTTCAATCTGTTGCTGACTTGCTTTGAGATCGTCTCCCTGGTGGCCAATGACGCTTTGGTCCCTGTCCGAGCTGCTGAGCCGCTCGTTAAGTCGCTCAATTTTTCGTTGAAGCTCGGCGTTCTGTGTCTCTGCATCCTCCAGCTCACGCTCAAGAGCTCGAGCTTTGTCGGCCCGCTGCTGCAGGTTGTCGTTCTCGCGCTCAAGAGCTTCAAGCTGCTGCTCCATGGTATCGAGTTCGACATCTTTGTCCTGTGCCAGCTTCTGCATTTGCTGCTCGAGAGCGCGAATATGTTCAGCCTGTTGTCTGATGAGACCATCCTTCTTTGAGGGGGTTTCGAAGGTGCTGATACGTGACTTGAGCGTAGTAACCTGCTTGGACTGGTCCGCGATACTGGCCTCCTTGCGCTGCAGCTCGGACTCCAGCTCGTGAATCCTGTCGTTCTTCAGGCGCACCTCGGCGTGATCGCCAGACTGCAAGCTGTTGAGACGATTCTGCATCACACGAAGCTCCTCCTCGCGGGAGCGAATGAGACCATCCTTCTCAGAGAGCTTCGCCTGTGCAGACGCAGAGCTGACACGGATCTTCTCCTGCAGCTCCTTAATTTGCTCGCTCTGGGCCTGAATTTGTCGAGTTTGCTTCTTGCCAGCTTCATCCTGTCCAGCTTCAGCTGCACGCAGGCGTTTCTGGAGGTCGGCTAGTTCATCGTCACGTTGCTCGATTGCAGTCATCTTCTCACGCAGGCGGGCCTCCTTCTCGCGGATAATGTTATCCTTCTCTTGCATACGTGAGTCGATCTGGTGCGACTCTGCATCCCAACTACCACGAGCAGTCTTCAGGCGCTCCTGAAGCGCTTGAAGCTCGCCATCCTTGTCGGTCAGCTCACGCTGAGCATTGCGGATCTCTTCTTCACGCTGGCGGAGCTCGCTGGCATTCGCAGATTGTGCGGCCTGCAGCTTCCTCTGCAGGACGCGGACCTCCTCATCACGCTGGCGAAGTTCATCATCGTTTCCATTCGCGTTTTGTACTTGACGCTGGAGTTCCTCGATCTGTTCTTGGCTGCTCTCAAGCGCAGAAGCTTTCTCGCTAAGCCTCGACTCTGCAGCTTTCGCACGACGTTGGAGCTCTTGAATTTGTCCTTGGCTGCTTTCGAGCGCAGCAACCTTCTCACCAAGTTTCGACTCTGTAGCCTTTGCGCGGCGTTGATACTCCTCGATTTGCTCCTCGCTGAGCTCGAGTGCGTGTTCTTTCTCGCTCAGTTGTGATTCGGTCGATCGTGATTCATGTTGCATGTTGCGGATTTGTTCTTGAGCTTCGTCCAGAGCTTGGTCCTTCTCACGCATCTGCGCTTCGAGAGTCGAATAATCCGAACGTAACTTCTTCGTAGACTTCTCACGGTCGTAGACACTGTTCACGCGTTCCTCCAGCTCAGCGATACGAGCTTTTTTCGCCTCCAGCTCGTCATCCTTCTCCCTCATCTCGGCGTCCAGTTCGTCAATCTCTTGTTGCAATTGCTCCACTTGCTCATTTGACCCGCTGGCCGACTTGAGCTTCTCTTGCAGTGCCTCCAGTTCTTCATCTTTGGCATCAAGCTGGCCGTCGCGATCCCGGATTTCGCCCTCCAGGTCTTGGATATCCTCTCGCAAGCCCTGCAGCTCTTCGTCATCTTGATCTTGTCGTTGTTTCCCTTGCTCTGCTTCCTCCAATCGCTGCTTCATCTTCTCCACTTCATGTCGGCGTTCTTCCGCAGCAATCTGACTTTGCTCTGCAAGCTTTTCCAGTCGCTCAACCTCCTCGCCGTCGCGCTCGTGCGTGTGACGCTTCTTCATCTGCTCCTTGTAATCGGCCAGTTTGTTCCTGTACTCTTCAAGCTCGTGCTCGGCGTTCTGAACACGCTTGTGCTGCTTCTTCAAATCCGTGATGATTGTCATTTTCTCAGTCTTGAGCTCCACGTTCTCCTTAAGCGTAGCCTGCTGGAACTCTGATCCGGTCTTGCGCAGAGCGTCTTCCAGGTAGTGAATTTTGAGCTTCAAGGAAAAGTTGGTCTTCTGGATCTCATCGAGCTTCGCTTCTTGATCGCGCAGCGTCATGACATTTCCATGGTCCAGTACACCGTTCTCCCGCCTGGGTACCTCCGTCATGGGCGTAGAGCTAAGCATGCTGGATGTCGCCGCCGGGGCCATTGGCGTCGCGTCGATTGGAGGTGCGGAACTTCCAGTGTCCTCGTCTAACATCGAGCTGTCGATTGGCAAAGCGTGCGCTTCACTACCATAGCTGGAGCGGAATCCGGCTGGAGTGTCTGGAACACCGCGGCTGTTCGACTCGTTTTCCTTTTCCTCCCCGATAACACTTTGCTGGAATAGCTGGTTTCGCGTCGCGCTCTTCAGTAAAGGTGTGAACTCTTGCCTCGCGGCGGCGGGGTTGCGTCTGTCGAGAAGCGGGTTGCGCATCCGAGGTGTTTGCATGACTTGATGTTGTGACCTGCCATTTCGCAGCCCGCGCATTTGGTTCCTCAGATCCTCTGCCGGGTTCTTGGACGGCGACGCGAAAGGTTGCGCGATCGAGAAATCGAGGTCGCCGGCATGACTGATTGATGTTGCGTCCACGCGCTCGGTGCCGGGCGTGTCGACGTAGTTGCCTGCCATGGTGGGCAGTGAGATCGCTCACGGTATGTAGAAGCTAGTGTTGTATTGCGAACATGTCGCGTGTGAGTGGAAGAATGCGGCGTGTTAATCCTGGTCGGCAATGTTTCATCTCGTGTTTTGGGGAAGCGGGAAACCATCAACAAATCAACAAAGCGGCTGCAAGTCGAGCCTAGCGCCGGCAACACCCGCCAGCACCGAAGGCCGATCGCTGTGAACGAACGAAGAGAAATACATCTCGGTCGACGTGGCGAGGGAGTGGATTGCCTTGTTGCGGTACAATAATCGTGTAAGGTAAAAACCTTCTGGGATAACTCAGTAAGCTCGGAATCCCTCGAATCGACTCGCTGCACCGCCATGGAGCCTTCACAGGACGATGGCTTCAAGTGGTTTGGCGAAGGCTTCGAAGGCTTCCCTAAACGATTGCCCGAGGACTGCGTGGAGTATATCATTCATGTTGTTAACGATGAACTCACGACTCCTACCCAGCTGCGAGCACGACTAAACGAGATCCTGAAAGCGACAAACGAGTCTGGCAAGGAATTATTCAAAGACTACATCTGGCAGCGAGACCAGTTTGCATTAAAAATACACCCGGACATCACAAGACAAGAAAGCGGGAGCATCAACTCAAAGGCTCTCCCCGATGGCACGCCCCTAAACCTCCGAGGCCGGACGAACTTTGGTGATTCAATAGCAGACGAGTGGCTTATCGTCTACTTCCTCCTGGACCTGAGCAAGAAGTTCCCGGACGCCTGGATCCGAGTCTACGATACCGACGGCGAGTTCCTGCTGATCGAAGCTGCCAGTGCACTCCCAAAATGGCTTAACCCCGAGATCGCAGAGAACAGAGTCTGGATCAGCAACGGCCACCTACGACTCATCCCAGTGGACGCCGGTGAGATGACGCAGAACCTAAGCATAACACAAGCTTTGGACTTCATCCGCCAAAAACCAGACAAACTACTCATCTCGCCGTTCGTGGAAGACGAGGCCTTCCACCGCATCAGGAACTACCCGGGAGACATTTCAACCTCTCTGCACCACTCTCTCCTCTCTATCCCACGCAAACTCGCACGCATCTTGCACACGAACCCTTCCTACATCTCTCCCGCCGTGGAAGCTTTCTACTTGCGAGACCCCATAGCAGTCAAGCCACTGGTAACAAAGGACATCTCAACCCTTCATTTCCCGCCCGAAGATTTCGTCACGGTGAGCGTCAAGTTCACCAAAGTCGGCTTCGCACAGCTCCGCAGCCAGGTCTTCAGCCCGCCTCCGGCATGGACTGGCGTGCTTGCCAGACTCAAGGAGCCACCGGTCGAAATGGGAATGAAGCTCACGTGTGGTTTCGAAATGCTCCTGTCAGACCCGCAGAACGCCGACAAGCGTTCGGTGCGCGAGATCCAGATCTTGCTGTCTGACATCGAGACGGGTGACGACTCGCTCCCTACGGACAAGGAGTTGGCGGGCTGGCCTCGGACTCAAGACGATGAGAAGTGGCTTGATATCGACTACAATGATTTCGAGAACGAGTTGGCGGGCGACAAGAAAAAGGAAGGTCCCAGCGGTGCCAAAGGCTTCGGCGATGCAGGCGCGCAAGAAAACTTGCGCAAAATGGTTTCGCGCTTCGCGGACTTTGCCAAAGACGACGACGCTGCCGGCATCGACGGCATTGACGACGACTCTTCTTCTTCTTCCGCGAGCTCCTCAGGCGAAGACAAGGACGGCTCCTTCGACGAAGCAGAGTTCGAGCGCGCGATGAAAGAAATGATGGGGATGCCGACATCGGAAATCGAAAACTCCGGCCTACTAGACGAAGCGCGCAAACTAGCCCTCGAAGACGCAGAAGAAGGCAACGCAGAAGACGACATGGACGAAGACGAGGAGACGCGCAAAGTAATGGAGCTCATGGAGAAAGAGCTCAAAGGCCACGGCGCACTGAACCTCGAGCAGAAAATGAAGCAAAACCAAAAACAGAAGCATCGAGCAAAAGAAACGGCTGATGAGAAGAAGGCTTCGAGCAAAGCAGCAGGCAAGAAGAAAGCAGTCCACTTCGGCCCCGAAAGACCGCCAGGCATGGCCGCTGTCAGTAAACAAGCCACGGCAGAAGACGAAGAAGCAGACGAAGAGATCGGGCCCGGCGACATTGAGCTGTCCTCGGACGACGAAGAGGACAACGACGTGGACCTGCTGTTGGCGGAGAACATGCTGGAAGCCTTCAAAGGGCAAGCCGGCATGTCTGGGCCGGCCGGCAACATGATGCGAGCCATGGGCGTGAACATGCCCAGGGATGAAGATGAGGATTGAGGGTTATGGAGTGGATCACGAGCGTTTTCTCACTTTCCCATGTTTGACCGTTTCTTTCCATGTCCATGAACATCAACCGCAATTAAACAAATTTTCTGATGTTGCACCATCTGCGGAGTGCGGTCCTAGATGCTGGGGCTGGGACATTATATCGTAGAACGTGTGGCTTGTTGTGGCGCTCGGTGTTGCGGGTGGACACTGCGCGGTGTGGGAGGTGTTGCGGTGAATTATTGCAGTGGCAAGCAAACCCTCACGGGGAGATCATGTCACCCTGGATCTTGCGCTATAGAAGAGATGGCACATCAAACCAGCCACAGCAGATAGATGCGAGATGTATCAAAAAGTTAAAACAATATGTCGGTGAAAGTCCAAGGTCCCTGCATTGGATCGATCGTACATGCCTCAAGTTGAAGAAGTCTGATGGATGTTCAGAGCGACCTGCGACAATCCCATCTCACATTTTTCGCGTAACGCTACAAGGACCATCGGAAAGGCTACTAGGATAACATTGATGATGAAGAGTCCAAGACCTCGAAGGAGATTCATCTCTCGTGACTCCGCAATGTAGCTACACGGTAATCGGTTTTTCGGGACGTGGCGAGACCGCTCTCTGAAGCCTTGGGAGTCCAAGTGCTCGGGGTCTTACGCCGAGACAGCACTTGGGAGGAGGACAGGGCAATAGCGTGGGCGGGTTAAGGCAAGGGTTCCTTTTAGTGTAGAGACGCGATTGCGAAGATGGCATTTGGCGTTTGTTATAGCCGTGCACAGGAGCAGAGCAGAGGCCGCTGACAGGCACACGGTGCACCGGATGGGAATGGATGAAACGACTGCTGTAGGACGGAGGCCGCCTGAGGGTGCTGTCTGTGGTACCTAAGCAGCCACGCAGCTAAGTTAGTAGTACAATTGTAGGTAAAGGCCGATGACAGGCGTTGAATATTCTAATATTCTATGTGGGAAAAAAGCAGAGAGACGCGGCACGGCTGGCGTGTCTATCATCATCATTAACAACGGGAGGCGTGAACATGTGGAGCGGAGTTGAGAAGAAGAATACCCACAATGATGTTGGCCATGATTACATATCTCTGTATTATTTATTATTATCATCGTTATGCGTCGAACGTCTAGACTTCTCAGGTACGCGCGTGCAAGACAAACGCATCGACGGCCGGCCGGGAGGGTGCGGGTATATGGCGATTAATCTCCCTAAAAAGCGTGCTGCGCATTCTTTTGAGCGTGGCTCGTGTGGGAACTTGGAAGGAGATCAGAGCGTTTTCTTTTTCTAGGACTCATCATGCGGAATTGGCGGAGAGTACGAGAGTTCCGCTGGTGAGGGATAGGAGAAACTCTCGGAGCCAGTCTGCTCGGCGTACCGTTTGATGATTGGGCTGGCAGGCTGGGACGCGTGGTCGGCGTATAGACACGCGGGTACCTCGCTTGTAGGGCATGAAATCAAATAGTGACGAGAATACCTCCTTGATACGAGAGAGACTGGGCGGTGCTCTCGAGGTGGTGGCGTCGACAAGCAGTCTACTACATCATAGACTACTGCTCGCTTCCCGTGCCATGACGGGTTTGGAGGCTCGATTGACGACGATCGAGGAGTTTGCGGGCGTGGCGGGCTCTTTCAGTAGGCACATCGGTGGGATAAAGAGTGCCGAGACGGAGGGCGAAGGGCGACCGTGCTGATTACTGTAGTCGTGCAGTAAGAGGCATTTTCGGTGCCGTGCTTCCATGGCTGTTGCCGTGGTCAACGCAGATTAGTAGTTTGACAAGCTTACACGAAGGCCAGACCAGACGTGCAGGCCTTGTAGATAGCTCTGCATTGCGGCATCGCGTGTGCGGACAGTCCAAGGCTCCTAGTGTTGCGTGCATAGGAGAGTAGACCGGCTGTGTGGGCGGCCGTGAGAGCGAGATTGTCTGCGCTAAGCAGTTGGAGTCGCGCCGTTTCACCAGTCAGGAACAGGGCTAGCGGCCGCTTAGTGTCCGTTCCCGCTCTGGCCAGTCGAGAGAAGGAACGAGCGCGGCGCGGCGCAGAAGTGAGAGGGAGAGAGAGAGAGAACGAGGCTTGTGGCTTTCTCGCTGGCTCCTCGCACGCTCCGCTACTCTACTGTCGACCATCCACCGCCGCCGCTACCCATCACCACGGTCCTTACACTGCATCAATACTCACACTCGCTCGACAACCACTCACTCACTCGACACCTACCACCGACTACCTCACGACCGGGCTAGCTTACATTCATTCGACAGCGACCTGCGCATACCGACCTACACATCCGCCGGAAAGGGGTCACGGCCGCCTCTGAAACGCGCATTCCATCCAGTTCGAACCCGACGCCTAGGATCGATCCTTCAGCATTGTTTCGGCCAACAGCACGCGGCCTTCGAAAGTAAAGGGCACCGGATACATCGCGGCGACGGTTGTCATTGAGACGTGCGAACTGGAGACTCGGCCGCGCACTCGTAGGGCTGTTACCTCGACATCCACTGTTGTTTTGCACCACGAGGCTCTCGACAGCCACGCATCAACCGACTGAGAAACGCGGAGAGAAAAGGATTTTGACGGGCAATCGAGTGCTGCACTACAGTGCTGGTATCAGGTAGGCTATCACCTGACGCCTCCATTTCACCGTCACGCTCGTGTGCGCTGCTGGCAGCCCGCGAACAAAGGTCCGCATCCACCAATTTCATCACTGCCAAACCTTCACTGCGGCAGCAGACGCGTGTGACAGGCGTGCTAACAAGCCCTTCTTGTAGTCTCCCGACCGAGCCGCTCGCTTGCGCTCTTTGAGCCACACAACACCCAACCACCTCACTCCCTTGCGTCGCTTCGGCCCACACCTCCGCCATGCCATCAACATCCTACACCAGACCCGCGTCACGGGCGGCGACCGCGCTTCTCTTGTTCTCAGCTGCATTCATATCATCAACCTCCGCCGTAGGCCTCAGGACCATGAAATCCGCCGGCTGCTACTCGAGCTCGACACCCCTCAAAGACCAAGGATCAAACATCTACCAGAGCTCCGGCGCGTGTCAGCCAATATGTGTGGACCAGAACTTCGCCGTCATGGCCATGACCGAGGGCAGCAACTGCTTGTGCGGTGACATGTTGCCCGCCGAAGACACCAAAGTCTCTGACGACAAGTGTGATACGCCTTGTGATGGATACGACAAGGAAATGTGTACGTTCTTGACCTCGACTGCTGTCTCTTGATGCGCACCCTACTGACAATCATCCAGGTGGTGGACACAACTACTTCTCCGTTTTCCTCAGCGGCACCGTCAACAACGTCGACAGCTATGTCGACGACACAGCAAGCTCCAGCTCATCAAGTGCAGCCGCATCAAGCACAACGGCTGCTCCTTCAACTACAAAAGCTCCCACCGGCGGTGCAGTCTCGACAAGCATAGCACCAGGAACCACAGTGGTCGTTACCATGCCATCAAGCGAACAGCAAACCCAGGCCCCCGACGCAGCAACCGGGGACACGTCAGACGGAGACGACAGCACGAATGTGGCGGGAATTGCCGCTGGCGTTGTTGTCGGTGTCGTCGCAGTCGCCGGAATCGCCATCGGACTGTTCTTCTTCATGCGCCACCGTAAACGCAAGGCCGCAGAGGAGGAATTCAAGCGTACCCAGGTCGGAGACTTCATGCGTCACGGAGGAACTTCTGGCGAGGGCAAGCCACCAAACACCGGATACTCCAACATGTCCGACTCTCGACTAGACCCGGAAGCCAACAAGCGAAACTCTACAGGAAGCATTGCAGACAACCAGGATTACTCGAGAAGGATATTGAGGGTAAGCATGCGGAAATCCGATTTGGTACACGGGCCGAGGACCGAGAGCTGACATATTTACTTTCAGGTTGCAAACCCCGATGACAATTAGTCACATGATCTCGATCCCCTTGCCGCGAAATTGCACAAAGCATCAGGCGGTACATTATCCCAAGGGACACAGACAGACACGAGCGAATGGTTTTGAATTTGAAGATACAGAACCTAAGCAAACCAGACACAAAACCACAAGACGCGCTTTACACGGCGCGCCTCGAAAGCAAGACGAGACGATTCATCAACGACTGTACCGAAAAGGAAACCCCACCACCCTTTCCTTCTTCACTTTCTCAACCTCCTTCACCGGAAACACCACCATATATTCCCGGCCTCCTTCCAGTCTTGGGAAGGGGGCGTCCAGGGCTCAGCCATTTATTTTTCTTTTTCTAGTCATCGAACTCAAGTCACCACACTTTTCTTCTTTTTCCTTTTTACAAATGTCATTGGAGGGTGGGGATACCCCAACCCAGTCGAAGTAGAGTATCATGGGGCAGACTCCGAAGGCCAACGTCCGAAGAATTGGAGTCTTGTTATTTCTCTTGTATCATCATGGCTACTACTACTACTTAGGTATACCTCGTAGGCTTGTGCTTCTTTCCTTCTCTCTCTTGGTGTACATCCTCGGGAGAAAGGCAAAGCCCAAGTCATCACCATGAAATGAAAAATGAAATACCCGGACTCTGGCTCCCTCCCTTTTTTTCTAATCTCAATTCATGCCTTCGTCGAGTCCTCGCTTGTCTTTGTCATCCTTCCTCCTTGACTTGATTTCTCTCTCTCTCGGTCTCTCACTCTGATATGCTCTGCTGACCGATCTGACTTCAAACCGTCCTCCAGGCCTCTCTCCCTTCCTGTTCTCAACCGCCAGAAACCAGCCTCCATCGTCGGCTTCCGAATCTTCCAAAAGTCCTGTCAATATACGATCAACCCCGGCTGCGACGAAAACCGCGCCCACAGCGCAACGAACTCCACGCCAGACGACAGACATACACTAAGCACAGCGCCGTCACGGTGAACAAAATCACTTCGAATTCCGGCATCTGCCAAGGGGAGAACTGGCGCGCTGCGATGGTGGCTACTTCGATGAGTGGTTGGATGGGGGATGGGGTCGGAGCTGGAACCAGAGTTGCAATTGGAGTCGCCGTTGTTTCTACATGAGTTTCTGGGTAAGGATGGATTTCGCGCGTTGAAGTGATGCTGTTGGGGAGGGTTGGAGTTGGAGTCGTTGTTTTCAGGTGAGTTGGAGTCGGAGTCGTTGCCATTGTTGTTGCCAGGTGAGTTTCTGGATGAGGGTGGATCTCCGAGCTCGTCGAGATGATGCTGATGGGGAGGGTTCGTGCAGGTGGGGCTGTGATGGTGGGTGTTGAGCGTTCTGCTTTTGTGGCGGTTTGCGGTGGTTTGCTTCTTGTGGCGGTGGCAGCAGCAGTGGCAGCGGTAGCGACAGCACCGGCTCTAGCTTGGGCTGATCTGGAACGGGTGATGATGGGGTCTCGTGGGCTCATTTTTGCGTTGGTGGGTTATTTTGTTTTTCTTGAGTCGGGTTGGGGATGGATTTGGTGAGTGGCGAGTGGATGAACTGCTGTGGTGTAGGCTGGGATGCTTTGGAATATGAGCTGACTAAATGATAGGACAGCCGCTTCATATACCCGTTTTGAAGATGGTTTGCTGCGACCGATGAGACGCCACATCTCTGTCTCCTTGCGACGAGACAAGAGTGGGTTCAGTCCAAGATGGGCTTTGACATGAGTGAGACGTGCTTCTTGTGTCTGAAATGTCTTTCTTTCTTGGATGATCGAATTGGACCGCTGGAAACTGAGCCCGCACCCATTGTTCGATGGAGACATGAACCGGTTCACATGCGATTGACATGTCCTTGTCTTCCTCTATCTACCTTCCGCATCTCCCCTCTCCACTCTCGACCTCATGCGACTAGATGTGTTGTTTCTCGCCGAACGGGTTTGAAGTCACAATATCACTTTCGATCGTCGACTGACCCACGATCAAGCAGAGTATATTGGAGCCAAGGGAAACGTACAACCCGTTTCATGAATCGCCATCGGCGTCAAGATACAGATAAGTGACTAAATATATGCAACAAGCGATACCCAAAACCGATCGAAACTCAAGTACACTTAGTAGGAGTGTAGTTATTCCCGAAATACCCCATCTCATGCAATGCCCAGGCGATGGAGAACACCACGGCGAAAAGGATGATGTTCACGAGCAAGATGGAGTGTTCGTTCAGCTTCGCTACGATTTCGATTTGCTTGTTGTCGCGATCGCTGTTGGACATGGCGTGTTCGTTCAGCATTTTTATAATCTCGACTTGCTCGTCGGAGAGTTCTTTGTTGGAGCTGGCGATTTCCTTGATCTTCTTCGAATGGTGGGACCTGCAAGTGGATTCGTGGTTGGTTGAGGCCGCTTCTGGGGTGGTGTTCGGTTTCCTTGTCGAGCGGAGTGGTGGTTGGCTTCCAGCAGTGGCATCAGCAGTGTCGCGTCTCGGTCGGGTGATGAAGGGGATTTCCGGGCTCGACATCGTGTTGATCCTTTTGTTGTAGTTTGTCGGTTGGAGTCCAGATGGGAAGTCGGTATACGGCGATGCTCGACGGAAAAGTGACATTATGCTGTGGAATCGTCAATTGGACAAGGGCATGGCATGGGACCACTACTTTATATGATCTGTCGAAGCACAAGGGTAATTGCTACAATGACACATCGGACTTGCTTTACTTCTTCTTACATCGAGACAAACACCAGTCAAACCAAACACGGCTTGGGAATCTAGGTAGTATTTGTTCGCACCCCCATTTTGCTAGCATACCCTTCGATCTTTTGTCAAGGATCGTCTTTCTCTCTCTCCGATGTGCCATGCCCTTCTGCATCCAACCCCCACGCCTCGCCTCTGTCGTTTCCATGCGACTGCGAGGCGGCCTCGATCGTCGACACAGGCAGGCAGTCTTCTCCTCAGCCCGCTTCGGCTCAGGCCCAGCTTCTAGGTATTTTTCGGCGACTTGATCGCAGCCAGGCACCTGTCACAAAGCTTAAGATAAAGGCAGTACAAAACAGTGCAGGATACATGGCATTGGCTCCAAGCGAGCAGGCAGCCGCCCCGGCGAACATGAGAACTTTCCACGTAAAGAAGACAGTTACTGTGGCCCGGGTTGTGCAGAGGAGAAAGTAGAGTGCCTTGGCCAGAACGGTAATGAGTTGGAAGAGAATGGAGTTATTCTCAGGTTGGGTTAGACGAGGGGTTGGTGATTGGCGCGTCGAGTCGTCGTCACTGGTTGTTGCCTTTGGTGTTGACATGGCGAAGGTCGTTGGGTTCATGGTGTTGGTGTTGATCTGAGGTGTTCCGGTTCTTCGAGCAGTGTTTCTAGCTTTGGCGATTCTGATGGCGGCGGCATAGGCATCGTCGACGGCAGCTTTCGTGTCTGCAGCCTCGCTGGCAGCATGGTTGGCCATCGCAGAGGCCATAGCCATTTGAGTAGCAGTATTAGCAGCAGCGGAGGCGGCGTCGGAAACCTGTTTTCGAACCGCTTTGAGCCGAGTGATGGAAGGGCCGCCTTGAGAACTCATCGTATCAATGATTCGTCGTGTTGTTTTGAGATTGTGGATGAACTGGTGCGTTAATGGAGTGCAGTTGTGCTCGATGGAAGAGATGCTGTCAGATATATGTACACATGTAAGTTAGTAGCAGTCATCGGGGGTCTCAATAGTGAATTGCTCGATCAAACAAAAGAAAGAGATCTGTTAGGATGAGACACCGTGATCCTGCTGCATGCTTCACTCCTATCCCTACCTGACTACAGCGAGACAAGACAGCCCGGTTGAGAGTGGTTTCAGTTGATACGACCGAGGCTTGCTAACTGTTTGTGTCAGAGAGCGACATGCTCTAAAAGCGTCAGGGACTTTGATACCATAACGAAGTGCAGACGCGATACGCTCACCGATCTGTGCCTGCCGTATTCACCTTTCCAAACCTAAGGGTCTCGCCTGTGGATCTGTGAGCCTGTCACGCTGCGTGACTCTGCTCTCTCCCATTTCACCCTTCAAGCCTCTCCTCTCTCGCTCTCATTGGGCCGCAATCGCGATGGACCGTCGATCGACTAACCGTCCCTCAGCATCTCAGACGGCGAAGGTCATTTCTTAAGCGATCCCACGCAGCGAGATAAATCCCAACCACCTTACGCTCGAAGCTGTCCCACATGCAGTACGCAATGTGACAAACGAAAAGGAACCAAAGGAAGAGCGAGACAGCCATCCCGGCAGTCTGAAGGTCTCCTTTCACAGTCAGTGCCCCGAAGAAGACAAGGGGTGCCGCGATGATGATCACAGCGAAGACCATCCTGAGTATCCATCCGATCGTCTCCTTCCGCTCTGCTCGAGCAGCTTTCGCGGATGCTTCGGTGGCGGCGGCAGTGTTGGCGGCGGCGATGTCGACTCTGTTGCGTACGGCTTCGATCTCGGTGACGATGGGATCGCTTGGACGACGTGTCAGTTGGTTGGGTTTGGGTTTCTTCGAAGACTTCAAATTCTTCTTGGAGCGTTTGGGGGCCATGATGGTGTTGGTTGGAGATTTGTTGGGAGGTGTGGGTGGGAGGTGTGGGATGGTTGAAGAGTTGTGGGATTGATTTGCAGACCATGTTTGGGACAGATATAGTTCTACGATGGGACTGTTCCGTTTGCTATTTGTATGCCTGCAATCCAGTCAAACAAGTATCTGAGACGTGCTGCTTGTGTCAGACAACGACGAGCTCTAGATGTACGTGAAGCATCGAACGGCTGTATGTGCGTGCATGTGGCATGAAAGAGTTACGGTCTAAGGTCTCAAAGAGTCAGCAAGCGATCTGAATCGTGTGTACCGGAAGCTACCTTGCAGGGACTTGTTTGTCAGCTCGCTGCTCGAGTCCAGACAATCTGGTTCCAAATTCTGAGAGCATGATGGAATTTAGAGCAAAGGTGTGACAGCTTGTGTAATCGAACGCGCCTGTCCTGGTGTCTCCGACGCATATGATGTGTCTCATGTGCACATCTTTCTCCTTCCATTCACCCTTACCACCATCTACTTTTCCTCCTATCCTCTGATTCCTTGTACGTGGCGAAGATCATCAAGAAGATGATCAGGAAGAAGAACATCGTCCCGGAACCATACCCGGACTCGCGATGTTCTCTGATTTTTCTCTCAGTCCAGGCCATCTGCTGTGCGTGATGCTCATCGAGCCTGGCCCCGAGTGCGTTGTATTTTGCTTCAATGGCTCGAAGCACGTTCAGTTCAGTCTCTGTGATGGCCTTCACAATCTCTGCCACACCATTCGACGCCTCATTTCCGGTTACGTCGGGAGTATCAGCAGCAGTTTCGGCAGGACCTATGTCGGTAGGGTCAGGATCAAGATCCTTGGCAGCGGCAGCATTAGCAGCAGCTTTCTGTCTGCGCAACGTTTTCCTAGCCTTTTTCAAGAGGCGAGAATTGCGTGTGGTGGAGTCGTTTGTTGTCGCTTGCTCAGTCGTCGTCGGGTCCGCCGCAACGACAGGTGGCGCTTCGTGATCAGTACCAGTGAAAGCAGAAGCAGCAGCCTTCCTCTTGCGCAAAGCTTTCCTGGCCATCTTAGCAGGACGAGACTTTGGCGCGGAGCTGTTCGCTTTCATTTTGTTGGTCGTTGTTGGTGTCACTGCGACAACAGGCGAAGATTCACTTTCGGCACTGGTGGAGGCAGAAGCCTTCCTCTTGCGTAACGCTTTCCTCGCTCGTTTTGAAAGATGAGGTTTGCGCGTGGAGTTATTCGTTGTCTCTTCCTGGGTTGTCGGCAGATTCAAAACTACACCACCGTCCGAAGAGTCGCTTCCAGAATGAGTGGAATTGAAGCTAGCAAATCTGTTGTGGCCTGCTCCTGGCTGGGCGAGTCTAGTGGCTCCTGGCTTCATCATCATGTCCATCGTGTTAGTGTTTGAATTTGTCTTGCTGTGTTTCTGCGCGATGATGTGGTTGGAGTGATGGATTGGTGGATGGATTATAGTGGCGGCGCTAGACTGAGAGGTGCTGTGAGATGTTTGTATAAGTTGACTAGTAATCATTAGGGTTTCTTTCGTTAAGTATTCTATCAAGGACAAGAGGAGAGAGACACTGTGTCCCTGCTGTCTCTTTCTTTCTTTCACCCCTACCTGCCTGTAGTAAGACTAACCCGTCCGGTTGAGAAGTACTCCCAGGGAAGTGGGACGTGCTGCTTGTGTCAGACAGCGAACGAAAAAGCTAGACATGTGGCTGTTTGCTGCATACAGCCCAGAATTCTGAGTGCCCAATTTGAGAGCCTGGTAGATTTAGAACGTTCCGCCTGAACATGCACCCCAGATCAGTGATCACGTACCAATACCCGTCTCTCCGACGCGAACGACGATGTACATACTATTCCCTCCGACCTTTCAATCGCCCTTCGCACCCCTCCCACCCTCAATCGATCTCCTGCGATACACATCATCTTATGTCTCCTTCGCAAAGTTACCAACGTCACCCATCGACCGACAGACGATCAGCCAGGGTAAATAGTAGGCAGGCTCAGTACAAAAACCGCAAGGTCCAGCTCGAACACAACCGCCAGCCATGAAACACACCTCACAAAAACATGATTTCGAGGTCTTGCATGCTGGTTGTACGTCTCGATGTATATCGCTGAAACAATCCCAAAGAGCAGCCCGCAGCAGAGCCCGGCTTGGTAGAGACAGGTGGGGTAGACGAGGTTGTCCAGAATGTGTTCGAGCTGCCGTTCGATGAGTGCGATCAAGCGTATCACTAGGCAGAGCAGAAGAGACATATGTCCGACGTAGGCCATGCGTCGGAAGATGGTGTTGTGGAAGTTGAGGACGTCGAGCATGTCGTCGAGCTGGTATTCGAGGATGGCAATCTCGTCCGTGGAGGGTGCGTTTCTCCTCGTTTTCTTGATGGTTTTTAGACTTGGCATCAAGTGATTCGTCCAACCACACTCATCATCTGGTTCCCAGCCAGGCGAGGGTCTTCCGCAGTCTTGCATGCTCACGACCGTGGCAGTGTCGGCGTTTGGTCCTGTTGTGTCGGAGGATCCGATCGGAGTATTGTCGGTTTGGAAAGGAGCGGGCTTCACGCTGGGTTGGTTTGGGTGTAGGGATGCTTCGTGCGGGGAGTTTACGACGTTCGGTGGTGCTTTTGCCGTCATGGAAGTGATGGTGGTGGTGACGGTGGTCGTCGTTTCGAGTGCAGTGGTGCAAGGCAATCCGGCTGCTAAGCCTTTGCAGCTCTGGGGGCAGCAGTAGAGGCAGTGAAGGTGTCGGACGGGAGCTTTAGCAGCGTCTCTTGCATCGACCACAGCGACGAGGGCCTCTTCGGCGGGAAGCATCGTGCCCGGGTCTTGCTTGCGAGGTTGAAGTCGGAATGTTTTAGCGGCGAGTGAGGGCATCGTAAATGCGCTGGACGAGACGTTGTGGTGTATGAGTTAGTTGAAGGATTAGATCGCTTTCAATGACTTTTATGTGTTTGAATCTAGCACGTATTCAGCTGCAAGTATGAGACATCATGGTCCCGCTACCTCAGCCTGCAGCGGAAAACCATAATTCGACCGAGACCTGATAATTTTGTTAGACATCGATGTGCTCTAGACGTGCGTTATGTATACAACAAGTGTAGGTCGTGACAATAGCCCTTGTCTCAGAAACTGTATCTCTTTGTTTGTGAAATGCGACAAGTCTTGAGGTCCAGGGTTAGGTCTGTGGTGGATCTAGAGCATGAGTACCTAGGCGGCAGAGACATGTCTTTTGTGGGCGAGAAAGTGGGCGAAAGCGTGCACCTTCGAGTACAGCGATGCGAACCAAGTAGCTTGTGCGTGAATGGATGTACCGCATATGCGAAGTTGGGCCATCCATGTACCAGATGAGCAAACAGTAACCAGTGCCTACTGATTGGTAAGAACACACCAGCGCAGATAGGTGTCTGCGCACTCAAGCATGAAACAAATCTTTCTTGGAAGACCAGCTGGCAAGTTAGGGAATTGACGGCGCTTCGGCGTATCGTCGTTGGAGTCGTGGTCATCGTAGCTTCGTATCCTTGAGGTTGTACTCCCGCATTCACGCCTCACGACTCTCAAGAGCCCTCTTGCAACCTTGGCGGACTTCTTCAACACCCGAAATTGTGCCCCATCGGTCAAGTAAAGCTGAGATGCGAGTCCACTCAGACTCAGCTTCCTCCCGTTCGCCATCGTCTACAAGCCTCTGTAGTCGCACCGGCGCATCGAGTACCCATCGGACAACTCTCTGCTGCTCTTGCTTCTTTCTCGCCTCGAAATCTCCAGCACCTGCAGACCCATGCTGTCTCTTCAGCGACTCAGACAGCGCCGTGGCAGTATCAGCAATATGACCAATGGCAGGCGTGAGCGTAGCAGTCGTCGGCGTCAGAGGATCCATGTTCGTGCGCATCTTCCGTATCGTGTCCGTAGCCGCGATCAGCTTCGAGTAGTTGTCGTACACCAGAGCTTTCTTTTCGCCGTCCAGAGTGCGAATCTCGCTCACGAGCCCTGCTTCGACGCGCATCACGCCTTCCAGGCCTTCTTTCGCGAGTACGTCTTTGACGTATTGCTCCGGGTCGAAGCCATCTTTATCAAGCTCGCTGATGACTTCGGGGTCTAGTGTCGGGGCCGGAGGCGCATCTTTGCTGTCTTCTGCTCCGCCTGCTTTGAGGTTGTAGTAGTCGCGGAGTGCTGCTCGGTTGCGGCGGAGGTTGCCTGTCGCTGGGCCGGGGCCTGTGTGTGGAACACGGGTCGCGGAGACAGAGCGGTCTGTGGAGGTGGATGTGCGCCGTGACGACAACGCGATCGAAGGCCTGGGAGAAGCTATTGTCGACATGGTGAGGTGGTTGGAGTTTGTCGTCTAGATCGTGCTGATCACTCGGCTTTGAGTTGCATGTGACAGCGAGCGGACGGCAAGCTCCGGAAGAGCTATAGCCGGGTGTATTTTGGTCTTAACTGCTGTACTTGACCTCACTCTGCCATTCACACGACACTCGGTAGGTTGCAGATGGCACTGGAGGACGTATCATGCTACTCGAAGTACAAGAGACGACTGATGCAAAGATGCACGCGATATGTACCGCCCTCTCGGACAGGGGTAGCACCACTCCGCATTGCAGCCCAGTCCCTGCTGTGATACATATGCTGTGCCACGGCACCGGAAGGCCATCTTGCATTGAAAATGACTGGTATCCCGTCGGCAAGGAACCATGTTGGCCCTTTGAAGACGGCCTCGCTGTCGCTGTTTGCATATGTAGGCGTTTGCCCACGTGGCTCGCTCCTTCCCTGCGAGCTCGGCAGCCTTCCAATTCCCTCCCCTTCACCTCACTTGCATTAACCCTCCACTTCCCTTCAATGTTGTTCGCGGCCATCTGGCAAAACTGACGCCCTCACTTCACCGCGACAATGGACTTGTTCATCACTAATGTACCGGCACATGTCACCCAAAAGCAACTCACAGCATCTTTCCTCGGACCGCTGAAGGAATGCGGCATCGTCGACTTCCATTGTGAGCTACCGCGAGGGAAGAAATTCGCCTTCATCACCGTTCTGAATCCTTCGGTCGGACAGCGCTTCCTAAGCCTTTATGGTATTCCGCAGCATGCGCCTAGGCATTTGCAGCCCAAACAGCATGTCGTTTGCTGTGGCTATCGTCTTCGCTGCCAGGTCAGTCAAAACAAGCCTACCGAGCACGGCATCAAAGCATTGGAGCTTGAAGCCTCCAAACGAGTGGCAGAGTCAGTGGTCACTGCTGCGCCTCAGCATGGCCATCAGATCAAGAGGTTCAACATATCGAACATCCATTGTGGTATGTGGGACTACGACGAAACTTCGGAACTTGTCTTCCAATCGCACTTCCATTTGACAAAACCGGGTTATATCATCTTCGGTCAAAGGGAGACGATTGTGCTGGTTGGGGCGTTTGGAACTGATCAGGTCCGCATGGATGTGAGCCACTACTCCTGCGACAACATAACGCTTGGCCAGTACTTCGCCCCGACAATCACGTTTACGCTGCAACACTCACCAAAGTTCTACAAAGTTGAGGGCGAGGATGTCCTCGAAGCTGCCATGCGGGCATTGAAACTTGGTCAGGATGTCGGTCGCCAGGCCGCGAACTCGATCCGCAAATCACGCGTACTCGGACTGGACGACGCACATCACCAGGTAGCTGGCGCATGCAGAGTCTATCAGATGCGCCTGTCAGATGGTGGTGACCTTTCCAAGGTGAGGAGTCTTCTGCAGAGCACCGCCAAAATGCCAACCCAAATGTCTCTGGCGACCAAACTGCACTATCCCCGGGATACGTTCGAACGAGCTTTGAGACTCCTCAACACATCTCTCACCGATACCGCTCTATATGGCAAGATCCCATGGGAGATCCGGTTCCAGGTGGACCGAATTGCGCGTGGTGGCTACCTCTCGCCCTCAAAGGTCTTCGACCTGATGCCCGCGATTGAGCGCTTATGGAAGGAGAAAGGCGTCGACCCAGTCGCGAATGCCTTGCGGAAATTGGTCAGGCGACTACCAGTCCCTGGTCCCGATACCGCCAAACGATACACCATCAGGTCGCTCGAAGACGAACTCCTGGAATTGGCAGACGCTTACGACTATTACGCTCCCGAAAACCCCTACGAGATCGTGAAGAGATATCAGCACATCAACCTCGTCCACAGAGTAGTCATCACGCCCACCGGAGTGTATCTGGAAGGTCCGGACCCAGAACCGACCAATCGAGTTCTGCGAAGATACCCCAAACACACCGATCACTTCATCAGAGTGGTTCTGACGGATGAAGACAGTGGATCTGTTCGCCACGATCCCAGAGCGTCACAGAGGAAGGTGTATGATGATCGGTTTCGTGCTGTGCTGGATCGAAGTATCATGATCGCGGGTAGGGCATTCGACTTTTTCGGCTTTGCCAACTCGGCGCTTCGAGCTCATTCGTGCTGGTTCATGGCTCCTCTGGTAGAGGACGGCACTCTCTTCATTGCGTCGATGGTGCTCAAGGTACTGGGCAATTTTGATGAGATTCGAATTCCAGCAAAGTGCGCGGCTCGCATCGGACAAAACTTCACCGACACAAACGATACTATCGACCTCCAACCCGAAAGCGTGGGCGAGCTTCCCCTCGTCACGCGCAACGGCTACGATTTCGGTGATGGCGTTGGCACCATTTCGAAAGACCTCCTGATCAAAGTCTGGCGCGTCTACGGCACCAGACGTCTCCTGAAGCCGACCGCCTTACAAATTCGATTCCAAGGCGCCAAAGGCATGGTGGCTCTGGACAGCCGCCTCAAGGGTGAGAAGATACTTCTCCGCTCGAACATGAAGAAATTCAAGACAGAGAGTACCTGGAAGTTGGAGATCTGTGGAGCTGCGTTCAAGCCACTCCCGATGTTTCTCAACCGTCCGCTGATCAAGATTCTCGAAGATCTTAACGTCCCATCACAGGCCTTCTTCGACCTACAAGACGCAGCCACGAGCAGACTGCGCTACATGACCGAGTCGCCCTACAACACGAGCCTGTTCCTCAAGACCTCTGTCATCACGAAATCCACCCAGATCTCTTCTTTGATCTGGCATTTTGGCGAAATCGGTCTGGACTATCGCAAAGAAGAGTTCCTCTCCAGTGTCGTCGACATGGCTGTGGTGACTGAGCTTCGCGACATAAAGTACCGCGGCAGGATCCTCGTGAACGAAGGCATGACTCTGTACGGTATCATGGATGAGACCGGTTATCTTCAAGAAGGACAAGTCTTTGTCATCACCGAGCAGCATGCTCAGTCATCGTACCAAGGCTTTGGGGGACCCATCGTTGGAGGTAAGCATGTCCTGGTACAGAACAACATCGTCATCACGCGTTCGCCTGCAATGCACCCCGGCGACGTCCAACTCGTCCACGCAGTCAACGTTCCCGCGGACTCTCCTTTGCAACAACTGCGCAACGTGGTAGTCTTCAGCCAACATGGTGCGCGCGATCTTCCCAGCCAACTGAGTGGTGGTGATCTGGACGGCGACATATACAACGTCATATACGACAAAAGCCTGAGACCCACGCATATTCACCCGGCTGCCGAATATCCTCGCCTGTCACCGGTTGAGCTGAATCGTGCTGTCACCGCCAAAGACATGTCGGATTTCTTCGTGAACTTCATGGAGACTGACCAACTGGGAATGCTTTGCAACGTACACATGCAACTGGCGGATCAAAGACCCTTTGGCACACTGGAAGATGAGTGTATCAAGATCGCCGGCATGGCTTCGACGGCCGTCGACTTCTCCAAAACCGGCATCGCAGTTGACATGAAGCAGTTGCCAAAGTACGACCGGTTCCGGCCCGACTTCATGGCGCCCAGTCCGCGCGTGCACGTCAGCGAAACCGGCGAGATCGAGATTGAAGAACTTGACGAGATCAACGATGATGCTTTTGAAGGCATCGATGAGGAGAGGAGACCTCTGCGTTACTACAAGAGCCAAAAGGTGCTGGGACAGCTCTACCGAAACATTGACGAGAAGCGGTTCCTGGACGACATGCACCAGCACAAAAGCAGGGTGTGGAGCGCGAAATCGTCGCACGGCTTCATCACGAATCTTTGCAACTACGTTCTCCACCAGGCCAGCTTGTACGGCGTGTTGTACGAGGATTACATGGATCTGGCGAGGGACATTCGCGCAGGGTACGTTGAGACCCTGAATGAGCTGGCGAGCTAATCGGGCCTTCTCTCACTCGAGAGCAGAGCCCCTGTTTGTGACTTACTGATAGAAGCTAACACTGTAGCAGATACGAAGACAGTCTGATCGGCATCCTCTACGCCAACAGCCCAACCGTCAACATCCCACTCTCAGAAGCCGAAGCCTTCGCCGGTACCATCCTCGGCAGGCAGGGTGGATCGCAAGGTCGAACCCTTCGTGAGCTCAGCAACACCATGCGCGAGCGATTCGAGGCCGTGTGTGAGTACTACACCATGCGCATCATCCATGGCGATGCGGCGATGCATCAGACCGAATACCTGGACGCCCTGTATGACATCGAAGAGCGTGAGATCGAAGCGTGGCCGCGTGCCATTGCATGTCTTGTGGTTGCGTGCCGGGAGAGAGGAATGCCGGATAATCGTCTTGGTGAGTTGAAGAGCTTCAAGTACCTTGCTGCGGCGACTTGTCTCCGGGAGCTCGAGCGTACCAGGAAGGGTCTTGGTGAGTCCGGGGCGCTGCCGGCATACAGAATGTGAAGTGTTGTCGACGTCGAAGATTGTAAGAAGGGGTGTGCACTCTCGAAGGCGAGGTCGCTGTCAACGCCCATCGTACAGGATAAACAGTACAGCAGATAGAGAAGCCTCAGGTCTGCGTTCATGCTCTCCCGGTGCTCCCTCGTGATCGTTCCCGGCAAGTCAGAATGCAGAGAACAAGGTTCAAGACACCTCAATCTCCATCAACTCCCCATCCCAGCCTTCTCCTTCAACACCTTCTTCCTCTCCTCCCTCCACTTTCGATCCCACGCATCGACCTTCCCGCCCAAAACCTCCACACACCTAGGCTCTAACAGAACCACTCCCCTCGCCACCTCAAAATCCCTCAGCACAAGCTTAGTCCCAATCGACATCCCCACACTCACTCCCTGCACGCCCCTGACTTCCAACCCATACACTTTAGTCCCCTTTGCATCCTGCAAAAGCAGCTTATGCGGCCCAGCAGAAGCCGACTGCACTCCCTCGCCAGCAGCGCTTCCACCGGCACCAGCAGCAGCCTCCCCCCCATCCTCAGCAGGCAAAACCCGCACAACCTCCCTCCCCTTCGTCGTCTCCCCCCTCTCCTGAGCCTCCAGCGCCTCAACCTGACTCCACCGACTGCGGCCTATATCCTCGACATCAAGAACCTGGACCGCGATCGGTCCCTGGAGGCGCTGGGATTTTATCGAGGTATCTGAGATTTTGGTGGGCGGGAGGACTGTTGAGGGGGTGGTTTGGATTGAGGTTGTGAGGTCTGAGGCTAGCAGGCGGAAGAGGGCAGTTTTTTGCAGGGCGGGTAGGGGGGTTGTGGGTTTTATTGTTGGGAGGAAGGTTGTGAGCCAGGTTTGGGTTGGGGGGAGGGATTTGGTTGTTAGGTGGGTTGAGATGGCGGTGGCGAGGTCGGTTGTTGTTGTTGTTGTTGTTGTTGTTGTTGTTGTTGTTGATGGGGCGGGTGTGGGTGCGGGTTGTTGGCGAAGGTTGGCCATGTGATATTCGTTTTTTTTGGGGAGGTGCGACTAGTTCGTTTTTTCTGATACCAGGGATTTTCAGAGAGAGTTTTGTTTGGTCGCAAGTGATGTCGCGATGTTAATCTGATGGACTTTATGGACTGTTTTGAGACGTGGAGTTGAAAGCGCGGAGACTTTCCGCGTGTTGCATTCACAAACGTCACTCGCGAGTATGGACATCTTGCCTCCCAGAATCGAGTTCCAGAACACTTGAAGCAATTATGGATGCCCGAGTACTGGATTACATTGATGATCGGCTGGCCACCTCATCAGACTTCGAAGCGCTCGATTCTTTGATTGAGAATGTCAAGGAGCAGCAAGATCTACTGAAGAGACAGGTAACCAACATTTCGTTGCACATCTGAATACACACGTAGCTAATTAAAACCAGCTCGACGACGCCCGACGAGACCACACGCAAGCGCGAACCGAGACGGACAGTCATGCCGCTGCGATTCGAAAGAAAGCTGAGGTGTTTCAGAAAGAGCAGGCTGGCATAGATCGGAGGCTGCTTGTCGCGACACAGTCTGAGACGAGCGATGAGGCGGCGCAGACGTTCGCGGCCAGCATGGGGAGGTTGAGGAAGCTTGAGGTTGCAGCGGGCTATGTGGAGCTCCTCAAAGACGTGGATGCGCTCAGGTAGGTCGTTCGGGTACACCTCAGTTCGTCTAAGCAACACAGGCTGACGGAGATCTAGCACCGAATGCATCTCCCAACTCGGCAAATCGGACGAAGCGGCTCTGCAGCCTTACCGGAAATTGCAGCAACTGATCTCTACCCTTCAGCCCTTGCAAGAAGCAGCAGAGGGCGCTGCGCCTCACTTGCTCGATCACATCGTTCAGCAGGTGGACAAAGTAAAGGCTCAAATTCAGAAGTCCTTCTCCGATGATCTCGAGGCGACTTTGAAGAAGATGAACTGGCCTAAAGCCACGAGTAACGTTCCTATGGCCTTGCAAGAAGAATGGGAGAGGAACGTTGGACGACTGCTCGACCTTCAGAGATCGGATCTGGAAGCACGCGACAAAATGGGTGCTTCACGCCCCAAGGGTGGTGATCCTCCTGTCTTACTGCCTCTCGAGGTCCTCGTGCGACCCTTGGAACAGCGTTTCACGTACCATTTCTCGGGAAGCAAGCCCACCAACCGACTCGACAAGCCGGAGTACCTCCTTTCGCACACCGAGAAGCTCATCGAGGGATACAGCGAGTTTGTGCTGAACTCCGTGCAACCGTTGCTGATCAAGCATTTCCGTGGCTCGGACTTGTCTCTCACACCCGCATACATTGACGCCATGTGTGCCTTCATCAACGCCCTCCTCCCTATGGTGCAGCGCAAGATAACGTCTTTCGCATCACAAGTTACGTCACAGCCGAACCTCTTGAGCCACTTGGTGCATCAGGTGCTCGACTTTGACAAGCTGATGGAGGAAAACTACTCATACACGCCACAATCACCTTCAGTACCTTGGCGCGGACTGACATACTTCCTGCTGGACACTAGTGGGTACTTCCAACGCTGGCTGGATGTGGAGCGCGATTTTGCCCATGCCCGGTATGCATCCATCATTGAGAACCAGGAAGGTGGCGAGCTCGACTGGGACTCTGTCGCCAGCGACGCCACAAAGCCTACCAAAGCGGCGATTCGCGTCAACGATCTTCTCGAGACGGTCACCGATCGGTATCGTCCTTTGACCAGCTTCAGCCAGAAGCTGCGTTTCTTGATCGATATCCAGATTGCCATCTTCGACCAGTTCCACGCACGTCTTCACTCCAGTTTGGAGGCTTACATCACCAAAACTTCTACGTTGGCACGCCAACTGCACGGCATCACCAAAGAGGAACAATCAGAACTTCAAGGCGTCAAAGGACTGGATAGGTTGTGCCGAGTATTCGGCTCAGCAGAGTACCTCGAGCGAGCGATGCGCGACTGGAGCGACGACGTCTTCTTCCTCGAAATATGGGACGAGCTCCAAGACCGGGCGAACAATCGCGATCAAATCTCCCGAAACCTGGGCACTCTAAAAGAGATCCAAAGCAAGACATCAGCTGCTGTAGGCCAAGACAGCCTCGGCGGAGCAGCAGTGCAAAGCGGTGCTCTCTTCGACGAAACGGCCGAAGCTTATCGCCGTCTGCGCGTGCGAAGCGAGTCTATCATAGTCGAGACCCTAACCTACAACATTCGTGAAGCCCTGCGCCCATACACTCGCGTCGGCACCTGGGCCTCGCTCACGAACTCCACAGGCGGCGCCATCTCTGCCGAGCTCGACCCGGCTCTGCGCTTGTTGACGGACTACCTGACTTTCCTGCACAAAGCACTCGGCAAAGTGCCTCTCCGCCGCGTCTGCCGTCAGCTCTGCCACGCCATCCAGACTTTCCTCTGGGACCAGCTCCTCGTCCGCAACTCCTTCTCTACCGCTGGTGCTACGCAGCTTAAAACTGATCTCGTTGCTCTCTGCGCCATTATCGACCAATATGTCGGTTCAGGTCAGGCAGAGCGCGGCATGCGTCGTTTACACGACGGTGTAGCCTTGCTGTCTCTGCCTGTGAAATCCGAGATTCCCCGCTTGCAGATTACTGCAGCTGATCCTTCGGACGATAACGACGACGGCGCGGCTTGGGACGCAGATGGTGATGGTGATGATGCTGGTGGTGCTGACGACGCTGCAAATTCCTCTGGGGACGTCGATGGTACCAAAGGCGGCCGGTCTATGGGTCTCTTCGAAGTCGAGAGGTTGGTCTTCATGGATAATGAGAGTGCCAGGCATGCGCTGGAATTGGTTGGTCTGGAGAGTTTGAGTGAGGGCGATGCGAGGAGCTTGCTTGAGAGGAGGGTGGAGCTTGGTAGCTAGCTGATTTGTTTATGACAGATTTGACCTGAGTATCTCTCATTGTATGCTTCACTTGTTGTCGCTTCAGGCACGTGAAAAATTGCCGAGTTGCACGAGCATGTGAAGTTGACTGATCACAGGTTCACGAGAACGACATGACTTTCCGCATGTGACAAAGATCCCAAGGCGTCTATAAGGACTTGCTACTCGCCCATGTTGTCGCGATTTAACTCTACCAGACACACAAACTCTCCTCGTACTACACACCCAAAACCTCACAACCGGCCAGTCGCTAAAAGCTATATGTCTTGCCATTCAACATGCTTCCGCCAGTCCCACCGCCCGACTTCGACATTCCTGCTTTCAAATATCGCCCAGAGTTCGGTAGTGATGGCACCGGACCACACAGATCGCATGTACACTCTGTCAGCGCCACTTCGCCGAGGGGCGGCTACCCTGACGTGGACAACCCCAAGCAAGACTTGACCGAAACCCAACAACGCAACACACTCCGCCTGATCTCACTTGTCTGGGGCTACAGCAGTTCTCAAGTCATCAGATCCATCTTGGGAACCGAGTTACCGCGCAACCACACGAGCTATCTCTCCAGCGCCCTTCGAGGCCGACTCGGCGCCCTACCCTCCAACCCTATCTTCCACATGGTAAAGGAGAACGTCGAGACCTACGATCTCGGGGTGAACATCAGGAACCTGGCAAGGGCGGCGGCACTTTGCAGAGTCGCTGTCCCCGGCGAATCCCAGGCGGCGATCGATCGTCGTCAAGAGGTTGCGGCGGAATATGAAACTGCCTCTTACGCACTGCGCGACCGTGCAGTCGCACACATCAACCATCAGATCGCCAACATTCCAACCGTGAATGTGGGGCTTGTTGGTGCGGTCCAGATCTCGCGACTCGAGGACCTCCGAGCCCGCTTCGAAGTCGATCCATTCGAAGATCTTGACGTGCAACAAGACTTGGAGCTCCACTACTCCGAGTGCTCCAAAGACGAGAGACGTACATTCTGGCTCGCTCGTTACGAGAGAAATGTCGTCGCTTGGTACTGGGCGTTTCGTGGAACCATCGACATCCGCGAGACCATCTCCGAGGAACCCATGGCGACGTACTCGAGAGAAGAGTTCGCTCACGTCTGCGATGCGATGTGGACGACGGTCATCGGGAAGGAAGGTCCCGGCGCGTCGCACCAGGCCGCTTACCGTCAGGTGGTTGGCGGGTTTAATTACTACTTCAACGATGAGCTTCCTGCCGGCTTTCTCGTGAGCGGCGGGCCTGTGAGATCTCTCAAGATCATCAAGATCATGCCTGGTAGCTTTGATGTGCCGAATGGTTATCTCAAGAGTGCGACGATGTACTACACTCTCGATGTTAAGATGAAGTACCGCGCTGAACACGATGATGGATTTTGAGCGGGGCGACTGTGATATCTTGCTCTGGGTGTGAGTGGCATGTCGAAGTCCTTCGAACGAGCGGCCGTGCAATGGATCGATCGATTCTTGAGGACGACGAGTAACGCCGGGGACTTGGTGATCAGATACGAGTCCCTCTAGCTCGCATGAGGTCGGGATGAGAGAGGAAACATGAACCATCCTTTCTGTCGAAGAGATACGGACATTGTGATCTGACTCACTTGTCAGGTGCGTATGTATGTACGTGTAGAAAGAAAGAACATCGGACGCGGGCAGCTACTTCTCACTCATATGGGGGCTCATTAGTTGGGTAGGGACGACAAGCACATCTCCGTCTCAACGAACCCCATCTCGCTCCAATCAACTCACTTCCGACAACACACTTATCCAACGCTGTTACACCTAGCCCACTTATCCCTTCGACACAACAAACCAAATCGAACCAAACACCTGCCCCATCGCCAGCCCAGGAGACCCCGCCGTTACTCGAGCCAGAGCGGCACGAAAAGCAACTCCACGACAGCAAGAATCAGCATCCAAGCAAACCACGCATGGCATCCACACTCCAACAAACCTCAAGGAAACATCCACTGCCGACATGCGCGCCGCCAGCGGAGAACTCGCCTGGCCCAAAATCGCGTTCTTCTTCCTCGTCTCGGCAGCGCCCTTCGTCTGGCTCTGGCAGATCCACAACACAGAAGGCTCGTCGGTATCTATGACGCTCTTCGGCTTCCTCTTCTGTTATGACCTAACGTTATATCCGGTGCGGCACCTCCCTCGCCAGTGGCTCGAGAACGCTGCTTGCAACGAAATGATATCACTCCTCTCCATCGCCTTCATGGGGGCATGCTCTGTCTGGATTTGGATGATCTACGAGATGGAAGGCTCGACGACTTCCATGACGAGCATCGAGTTCTTCCTCTGGAGTTGCTCAGTGTGGCTCAATGTTCGCCGATTCAGGTTGCGGTGTATGCCACTCGCATTCAACCGCTTGCAGGCTGACGTTGGCCGTCTTGCTGATGCAGTCGACCGCTTGCGGGCTGAAGTTGGCCTTCTTACTGAAGAGTCTTCCGACGAGTGATCTTACGATCGACTTCGACTGCAGGCGCACGCTGCTGAGTGTGGATTTAGTGGGTGAGTGGATAATATCAGCGTCAATGGAAGCGGGAAGCGGACAGTGCTGAGAACATCAAAGAGGAAGGAGTCAAAGGAAAGCCATGGAACAGAAGATTGGTTAGTATTCGAACAAGTTGTCTGCGAGAGGATGGGAGGGGCGAGCCGGCAGACCGAGACCAGCGGTCCTTCATTTGAATTTCGTTGTGACAGCTCGAGCATTCATTTCTCCGAGTGGCATACACTAAGAATTTTGGAGGTAGCACAAGCCTTCGAGACACACTTGAGCAGCAGCAGCAGCAGCAGTATCAGTTGAATGTCACAAGAACAATGAGTGAACTCCCTATTCTCCGGGCAACGTGACCGTGATCGAGCTACCAGCGCGACGACGGAATGTCAAAGCCAGCGACGAAGCGGTTGTGACTTGTATCATTTCTTATTTCCAGCGTCCGTAGTGTTATACTTCATTTACGCGTCGACCATGTATGCTTTTGGCCAATTGGCTCGTATCTTCATGCCTTCTCAACAAAATCAACCACATTGCATCTCACGACAATCATCCCCCCAATGCATCTGCCATGACCTCCCACCCAACACTCTCCCATGGCGCCAAAGCCATCGCCCGCTGAGCATCGGCCACGGTACCTACGCCCGCAAACGCGGCAGCAAGCTCGCCCGCGCTCGATGTGCCGTTGGGCGGCACGGCTTTCTGCGCGGTCTGCAGAGCCATGTCGGCCGCATAGCCGTCGCCCGAAAGCTCGGCTAGGAGTTTCCAGGCGTGTGAACGCTCGGGGTTCAGAAGGGTGGCAGTCTGCGCGGACGCTAGAGCCGCGTCGTTGTTATCGTTATCGTTGAGAGACGCAAGGGCTGAAAGCAAAGAGTCGATTTGCGTTTGATCGGCGGGCTGCAGTTTCGCACTGGTGCGGAGGGCGACAAGATCGTCGCGGACAGCGCTGGTAGTCTCCTCGTCGTTGTCCAGAGCCGCGATGGCGCCTAGTAGGGCCATGACGCCGGCGTGCTCGGGGTTGCTCTCGAAACATTCGAAAAGCTGTTCGCGGGCGGCGGTTCTCTCTTCGGAACCGCCATGGGCCCAGAGGACTTGAACGAGCAGGCAGACGACGTCCGGATTGTTGTCGCTTTCTTCCAGAGCGGCGCGGAACATGTTGATCGCGTCGCTGTCTTGCTTCAGGTAGTGGGCGGCTAGACCCGCCGTCAGGTGAGCGGACAAGCGGAGTTTGCGGCGGGCTTCGGGGTCGAGGCCACTGCTGTCTGCGTCTGCAGAGAGGTCAAGGGCTGTGTTTGCGTTTTCGGAGGCGAGGGAGTGAGAGTGGGCGGCGAGTTGGCAGCGGGCGACGTCTGCTTTTGCGTGCGCGAAACAGGCAAGGGCGGCATCTGATTCGGACGACTCGTACTCTGCTTCTGCGCTGGAGCAGAGGTCTATGAGGGTTTCGATTGCATCGTTGAAGTTTCCGACACGCTCAAGGAAGAGTGCTGACAGATGTTTGTATGGGAGTTCTTTTGGTGCCTGGGCGCGAAGCTGCTCAAGAGCAAACAAGGGCTGGATAAGTGCGGTCAGGTTGTTCGAAACAGTGGGTGATATCAGCAGGTGGTCAAAAGTTGACGTGGCATATTGACGCTTCGATATGGTCGACGCGGAGTCTGAGGTCTCAAAGGCGTGAGTGAAGTGGTTGAGAGCCTCCTTCGATTCTCCCTGCATGAGCGCAATCAGGCCTTCGCCGACCCAAGCATGGGCGTAGTCCGGATCCGTTGACTGTGCTCGTCCGAAAGACTTGTGTGCCAGCTCATGATCGTTCTGCAGGGTGTACAACACTCCCAGATTCGTCCAAACCTTCGCGTTGAGCTCGTTGAGATGCAACGAGCGAACAAAAGCGTGCTGCGCGACTTGCGGGTTGAGGGTGGTGGTAACTAAACCCAGGGCGTTCCAGAATTCGGAGTTACCAGCCTCCATCTCGATTGCTCGCTTGAAGCAACGCACGGCGGCCTTCAGGAATTTCTTGCCAGACTTGCCGTCACTGAGTGAGAAGGCGCGGTGTTCAGCCCAACCAAGGTTGTACCAGGCTACTGCTTGTGCGTGAATATCGTGAGCCGAGGAGAAGATCGAACGCTTGTATGAGAGGATGCCAGCAACGATAGGCAAAGGCAGAGAGGACTCAATGGCGTGGCCGTTCTCTCGATTGTCGGCAAGAGCACTGCCCCGGATGCCATCGATGTCTGACAATTGGGAGAGTGCTTCGTCTTGACCTTCGCCGTCAAGTAGAGATCTTATCTCATTTGACGGGAACTTGTCAATTCCAGAAAGCACCCACGAGAACGTGATGCACGCATCGCCGACAGACTTCCACAGATTGAAAGCTTGAGGATTGTTGCGCGCGACCTTTGTGGCGGTGTCGATCGCGTGATTGCAGTTGTCGATGGCTTGTCCAAAAAGTCCTTTCTCGACGCAATGCCACGCATGCTCGACATAGGTCTGGAGCAACGAGATGAGTACGCCGAACTCGTCAGGACGATCTTGTAGTACTCCTTGCAGACCATCAGTGGCTTCCTGATACTCGCCGAGTTCGCGGTGCACGTTGGACAACATGTACTTGGCAAACCACGTCTCGCCAGTGATCTTCATCTTTCCACCCTCGTGCGGTTCGAGCGCGTAGTTGAAGGTTCTACTGGCAGAGTTGTAACGACCTGAGTTGTGGTAGCTCTCACCCAGTCCAACGTATGACTGGTAGTCGTCTGGGCTAATGCGCAAGGCGGCCAGGAACGACACAATCGCTTGCTGATACTCTTGCTTGTTCATTTGCACAACACCGAGTGCAGAGTAAGGCCAGCTCAAACCCTTTCTCTTAGAACCAGGTGGTGGCCTTGCTCTGCCAGAGTCGATGACACGTTGCGAGATGACTTCGACGATCTCCCACTCGCCTTTGTCGGCGAACGAGCGAGCAAGTCGCTCGGCAGCCTCGGTCTCCGCGGGCGAGAGCTCGAACGCTTTTTGGAAGCATTGCCTGGCGCGTTTCTTGTCTTTTGCGTACAGCTCGTAGTAGTGTCCAAGACTTGTGTATGCCGGCGCAAAGTTGACGTTGGTCTTGATGGCTGAAAGGAAACGAGCATAGGCGCCGTTCCTGTCCTTCCGCGCGGCCTTCGAGTCGTCAAGGTTCCACACGCAGATTCCAACGCGATAATGACATTGTGCTCGAAGGTCTCTCGTGCGAGGGTCGTCGCCCTTGAGCTTCGGGAGGTAGTTTTCGAGTTCATCTCTTGCAGTAGCATTGTCGCCATTCAGAGCTTTGCACCATGCGAGTTCGGTGCCCACTCTTACGTTACCCGGGTCTTCGCCCAAAGCTTGCTGCAAGAAATCGATGGCAGCTCCGTAGTTCTCGATCTCTTCGAAGATGAGACCGAGACCAATCAGAGCGGGAGTGAGTTTGGGCTTGCGTTGCAGGATGTCTTCGAAGAGCCGCCTGGCTTCGGCGTGATTCCTTGGAGCTTGGTAGTGCACAAGGGCAGTACCGAGAACGCTGTTCAGAGCGTCTTTGGTGGGTTGTAGACTCATGCTGAGCTTTGTTGACTGTGTGGAGAGGACCTGAAGACCCGCTCGGGACGTTTCTACGACTGTTTGATGTTCATCAAGATACAAAAAGTAATCGCAGGCCAACCTGTAAGCGAATGGCGAGTTCTCTGATTTGTTCACACCCTCGGTCATCATTGCCAATCGATCCTCTGCACTCAAAACCTCAGGCGCCTCGTCGTCTTTCGACTCTTCTTCCTCTGACTTCTTGGGTGGCGGGAACGGGCAAAGCTCACTGCTAAGCCACGCCTTGAGGATGCGGCCAAGTCCGCTGTCGGCAAACAGGGTGACATATTCTCGCAAGATGTTCGCATCGAGATCCTGCAGATTGTCGAAATCTCGTGTCTCCAACACTAGATCCCATGCCAGTTGGAAGGCGTGATGGATGATGACCATGCCTTCTGCGATGCTCAGAACTTGATCCAGCTTGCTGGATTTCTGGTCCGCAGGAAGCACTAGGAGATGCTCGTAAGCTCTGAGCAGCAGCTTCTCCTCGTACTCACGACGGATCTCATCTTCGACCGTCAAATTGATGATGCTTTGGTACAGTTCTTCGAGCTCGCTTTCTTCGAAGACTTCCCGTTTGACTTCAGTGGTGACCTGGCCAACACGGGCTCCGATGCGTGTGCGACGGTTGCTGATCTCAGTCTTGATTCGCTGTGATTCTTCTTGTTCGGTGATCTCGGCGATCCGAGTGAAGCCCAGCGTTGGATGTGGCAACCTCCCTTCCAGGAAATCGTACACCGGACTACCAGGAAGTGTTACCCGCAAAGCTCGCTTTTGCTGTGCAGAAGTTCCGTTTTGCTTCACGAACCCGACCATCTTGTCGATTGTGGTCTGGCAACGGTGAGCATCTTCGGCAGCGGCGTGTATTGAGCCCACGCGAACGGCAACATCAATGTAATCGTCGACTTTCTTCGACCCTTGGCCTTCGAAAAGGCTGCAGAGACCTAGCCAGGCCTGCGCCTCGTCCGGTTTTGAGTCAGCAGCTTTGCGGTAGGTATTGGCGGCATCTTCCAGCTGACCCTGCTTCTCAAATGCCCTGCCTAGGAACAGTCGTGCGGGATAGTTTCCAACGTCCGAAGCAAGAACGATCTGTGCTTGGGTGACGACGGTTTGGTAGTCTTCGGCATCAAGGGCGGTCTTTGCTGCTTTCAAGGCAACTTTATTGGCTGACATTTTAGTTCATCACTCGTATCCTGGGTATGTGCTCTTCCAAGCAACGCCGTTTCCAAATAAATCAAACGAAGGTCCTGGAATCGTAATGCTGAGTCGTGAAATGTTTCCTCGCCTCATGACGTTTGCGTTTGAGCAAGCTGTTGAGACGCTGTCATTGGCCCGGACGGGACCTCCGCTAGTAAACATTATTGACGCGCCGAATGAACCGCTCTATCGGCAAGCACGCGTCGAGCGACATTCCCTTGTACATGGTCTTGTACGTGCCGTTGAGACATCATACATACATCTGACATGACCAGGCTACTAGACACATAATCTGTCGACGACAGGCACATCTGCCAGCTTCCTCCAGGCGTCAAAATGGGCATCCAAGGTACGTACCGTCCATTGCGGCCTCGAGCCCGGCGCTGACATTCTCAGGGCTGTTACCCCTGCTCAAGAGCATACAGAAGCCTACTCATCTTCGCAACTTCGCCGGCAAAACGATCGGTATCGATGCCTATGGCTGGCTTCACCGCGGCGTTATCGCCTGTGCCATCGAGCTTGCTGAAGGCAAGCCAACCCGGAAGCACATCGATTATGCCATGAACCGCGTGCGGATGCTCATCCACTTCGGAGTAAAACCATACCTGGTGTTCGATGGAGATTATCTGCCCAGCAAGGGTCACACGGAATCAGACAGAGCCGCGCGGCGGAAAGAGAGTAGAAGAGTCGGCCTCCAGCTATTGCAAGAGGGCAAGAAAGCGCAAGCTCAGCAGGAACTTCAGAAAGCATGCGACGTTACACCTCTGATGGCCCGTGAGATGATCGAAGAGCTGAAAGCCGCCGGAATACCCTATGTCGTCGCACCATACGAGGCGGATAGCCAGCTCGCGTACTTGGAGCAACAAGGCTTGATACATGGCGTATTGAGCGAGGATTCCGATCTGCTGGTCTTTGGTGTCCGATGTCTGTTGACCAAGCTGGATCAGTACGGTGAATGTGTGATGATCAGACGAGACGACTTCACTGCTTGTCGTGAAGTGAGCCTTGTTGGGTGGAAGCTCAACGACTTTCGCCTGATGGCCATGTTATCTGGATGTGACTACCTACCGGGCATCGAGAAGATGGGCCTGAAAACTGCCTATCGTCTTGTTCGCAAACACAAGACCGTCGATCGCATCATCCGAGCCGTCCAATTCGATGGCAAAATGAAAGTTCCCGCCGATTACCTGGAGTCATTCACAAAAGCCGAACAAACATTCTTGTACCAATGGGTCTTTTGTCCAGAAGCCAAGTGCCTAGTCAACCTCACCAAAGCTCCTGTTGAGCTGGATCTTGCCAGCATGCCGTATATTGGCAAAACTGTTGATCCTGGAGTTGCAGCTGGTGTCGCAGCTGGCGATCTGGACCCAAACACAAAGCTACCCATGCGCCTGCCAAATCGTTCTGGCTTCGTGGCAAGACGGGCAAGTAGTATGCAAACACCAAGTCAAAAGCCTGGCAAACCCATCTCCGAATTCTTCAAGGCTCGCCGAACACCATTAGCTGAACTCGACCCAAATTCGTTCACGCCTTCGCCAAGTCAGCGTCGACTGCTTGAAGCACAGTCTGGATCATCGTGGTCTGCATCGCAACCCTCAGCCGCCCGACCGTCTGCGATTCGCAGGGTGGCAAGCATGCCAGCACCACACTCGGCACCCCAGCCTGCTCGTCGAACGATAAGTGCACAATTGCCGAAAGGCGCGAGCCCGCCTAAGAGGCAGCGTCTCTGCGCTGACGGCATCGCCATGACCTCGACCAAGCAAGCACTCACTGGATCAACAAGCCGCTTCTTTGGACCTAGTCCGTCGTTGCGGAAATCATCAACACTGAAACGAGACGAATTTGAGCTGTGGTCGGACGACTCTGTGCATGACGCTGTCGCTGCACTAGCAGATACCCCAGCGCACTCTCCATCGCCAAAGAAGAGGAAAAGACTTTCGGTATTCTCTGACGCTGATGCTTCTCCGGCGACACAACCGCAAAGCGCAAAAGCCAGTGCTTCCCAGGATCTGACCCAAGACACAATCTCGTCTTTCGCCACGACTTCATCGCGCGACACGCGAGACGCGGATACCCCTGCTACCTCCTTTGGGAGTGTAAGCGACATAGCAAACCCTTTCAGCAAAGGTGTCAATTCCCGCTTTGATGGCTTGAAATTAAAGTGGGCTTACAACGCTGAGAGCGCGAAAGCAGAGCCGCAAAAACCGAAACCTGCGCAGCTTGAAGCTTTGACGAGGAGCACATCACCTAGGGAGGACATCACTTTGGTGGCTCAAAAGCTCGAATCGACGGACGACGTGGTGCCAGCCTCCTCGCCTATTGCTGGCGATGGGTTTGAGCAAGATGAACGCGATCCTGTGATGAGCGACGAGGATTGGCTGGCCCTGGAACGCCAGCCTATAGAGGCAGAGACTGAACATGAGCTCGAAGTGAAGGGAAGCGAGGATATGCTCGTGCCTGAAAGTCCGAACGGCGATGAGCCCGAAGTGCCGTCGAGTCTAAATCTTGGGCGATTCGTGTTCGTTGGATGAAGAAGGAGCCCATGTTCTGAGGCTCTACTCACTCGAGGACGATGAGTCGACAGGCCAGGAGACTCAGAGCTATTCTACAAGCGCTAATTGTTACTTGAGCACATTTCCCAGGCACATCACTATGCTCCATATGCTCTTCAACTCTTGTATCCCGTATCTCATAGCAAACACAAGTATCCAATGCTTGCGGGCTCCGCCGATTCGATGACGGTCTTTACGAACGTTTTCACAAGTATGGTGCCTCGAACCGGGTTGCTGAACAGAGCCTAAACCGAAGAAGTAACCACAGAAGGGACTTTCCCGGCTTCGAGAACGTCAGAGTGCTCGGCGCAGTCGGTTCGATCTGATATTCTGTGAGCAATCTCTTCTATTGCCGCCACCTGCCTTGCAAGGTCACATCCGCGGCGATACCTTGAGGTTGTCAACAAGCGATCGACAAGGCATATGCAACGAACTGCAACCGTAGCGAGGAATCCAGGGCTCGCATCGCGGCTCGCCGGAGGATACCATCGCCAAATCGTATCAATATATCTAACTGCTCATCTCCGATTTTGAGGGCTGGGTCGATGTGAGCTTCCTCGAGCATTATTTCTCGCATAGCCTGTGTCGCTTCTCGCTGGGCCACCACCGAAAGCAGGAACGCTGGTGAGGTTGAGAGACCTACTGTCACACTACTATCATGGACGAAGTACTAAATCTGGGTAGAGGCTCTTGGCCATGTACCTGGTGGTTTTAGCTCGACACCAGGTCCCTTGGCGTTAAACTTCGAGACCCGACCAAAACGTACCCATTCGACCTTCGACCCCTCTGAAACACTGGCATAAGCCTTGCCTCTCGCTGCACGAACGCTTATGTGTTTTCTCGGGCTTCATGTGACTGCAACGGCCATGCTTCCAGCCATGGACTGCTGTTTTGCCAAGATTTCCAGGCCGATCTCGGAACGCATCCTTGAGCCGCCAAGTCGCTTGCGAACGGGCACGCATGCTGAAGAGACTTATCAGATCTCCGCACCCTGCCGATGATTGGATCTAATCTATCAGTAGTCTACATCTGATAAGGGACGGTATATTGCCAATACTTCTGTGCATTCCCAACGTGTCGGTTGGCAGTGCCAGTTTTGGTGCCCGACAGACGGACTCGCCTTGCCATCACTCGGGATGGTGTCCACACTGAGCGATTGCCAGAGTCGCCTGCTCGCTTCGGTAGCCCCGTCGTCTGCATTGGCGCGGTCGCCGAGAGGCACGATCTGCGCATGTATATAGATACTGCAGAAGGCCCTTCCACAGCCTTGCGACAGGTGCCACTGATTTCTGTCTCTCACAAGGTATCACCCAATTGGTCTCGTGCTGCCATTCGACCTCTCTCTACTTTGTCATGTCATCCTCAATGAGACCCACCTTTGGGCGCCACTCGACGACAGATGCTTCGTCTTCGGATCCCCAACACCAGGTCGTTATGCAGTCAGTGATTATCGACGACAAGGGTGCTGCTCCTGCGGCTGCTCCAGCAGTTGGAGCAACTGGCAACGCCTGGGATGAGGCACTTGACAAAGACGCCCAGTTGGGTGTAAGGAAGGCACAAGCGACTACTTTGTCATGGTCTACTAAGGCGATGTACACGACTCTCGGCTGGTATGTAACATCTCTCTGGCATTCGCATCCCATCCGTTCGTTACAGAAGATGGTAGGACCCTTTGCACAGATCAATCTAACGATATTCTCTCGACAGTATCTGGATCTACACTCTTTCGGGTGGTTTCAGAGCCTCGATCAATGCCACCATGACAGCTTATGCTACTAGCGAGTTCGGCCTGCACTCTCTGCTGACGGTCGTCGACATCGTCGCAAGCGCGATGACTGCTGCGTGTTACATTCCCCTAGCAAAGGGTCTGGATCTCTGGGGTCGTGCTGAAGGTTTCGTCTTGATGGTTGGCTTTCTCGTGCTGGGAATGATCCTCCAAGCCGCCGCCCAAGATCTACCGACATTCTGTGCTGGAAGGGTAAGTCGGCAATGCTGAAGAAACGTTTATACGACACCCTCGACTAACGATCGCGCGACAGGTCTTCTCTTCCATCGGTGCCGCCGGCGCAGTCTACGCCTACGTTATCGTCGCCGTTGATTCGACCAGTCTCAGAAACAGAGGAATTGCCTTCGCCTTCACCTCGTCGCCATACATGATTACCGCATTTGCTGGGCCCAAGGCTGCTGGATCATTCCAACGAGACGTCGGTAGCTGGAGATGGGCTTTTGGAACATTCGCCATCATCACGCCGTTCATGGCAATCCCTCTCTACACGATCCTGAGGTTGAACTTGAACAAGGCCAAGAAGGCTGGAGTCATGCCAGAGGAGAGTGTCAGCAGTGGCAGGACGTTCCTCCAGACTGCACGCCACGTTGCGGTTGAGTTCGACAGTAAGTTAATCTTGAGGTTTCCGCCGATGTGGTGGGACGTTCAATCAGACTTTTGCTGTACAGCCAACTAACATTCCCCCAGTCATCGGCGTCCTCCTCTTCGCCGGCGGTCTCATGATCTTCCTCCTCCCCTTCAACCTCGCCGCCACCGCCTCAAACGGCTGGGCGACCGGCTGGGTAATCGCCATGATCGTAATCGGCTTCGCCATGATGGTCCTCTTCTGCGTGCACGAATACTACTGGGCGACGGCCCCCTGGATGCCCTTCCACTTCCTCACCGACCGCTCCATGGTTGGCACCTGCGCGCTCAACATGGTCTACCAGATCTCCTACTACACCTGGAACCTCTACTTCCAGTCCTTCCTGCAGGTCGTCTTCAACGTCTCCATCGCCGAGGCCGGCTACATCAACAACACCTTCTCCGTGGTGTCGGGATTCCTGCTGTTTATGGTCGGCTTCGCGATCCGTCGCACGGGCTTGTACAGGTGGTTGTTTTACATTGCTGTGCCGCTTTATACTTTTACGCTGGGCTTGATGATCCATTTCCGCCAGCCTAATGGGAATATCGGCTACATCGTCATGTGCGAGATCTTCATCTCCATCGGCGGCGCGGTCTTCATCCTCGTGTGCCAGCTCTCCGTCCTCTCCGCCGTCGACCACCAGCACACCTCGTCCGCGATGTCGCTGCTCTACGTCTCCGGTGCCTTCGGCGGAGCGATCGGCCCGGCGATCTCAGGTGCGATCTGGACAAACGTCTTCCCTACAGCCCTGGTGCGTTTCTTGCCGGAACACGCCAAGGACCAGGCTACTCTCATTGCTGCCAGTCTAACGACGCAGCTCAGCTACCCGGTCGGCAGCGAGGAGAGGCTTGCGATCCAGCTGGCGTATGGATATGGACACACCAGGATGCTTTCTGCTGGTGTGGCATTCTCTAGTTTGATGCTTATCTTCATGTTCATGATCAAGAATGTGAATGTCAAGGAGCTCAAGCAGACTAAGGGTGTTGTGTTCTAAGTGCGGACAAAGGGATGACTTGGAACTTTTGGGGATGTCAAGTTGAATGTGCTCGGACGGTTCACCAAAATAGACGATGACAGGAAATGTGATAACGCTGTAAATTAAATCGAAGAAGTTCATGAACGTGTGTTGTGGCGCTGATGTATGTTCTGATTGACGGCCTTCAAGTCTGGGATCTTCGTTTCCCAACGCCCACCCATCGGACCGTCTCTCTCTATTTCCGCTAAGTGTATCGGTAGCAGAAAGGTCCGCCCATGGTGCTCATGCTCTCGCCCAGAGTCATGTGCATAGGCGTAGCGTAGCCCAAGTTCATGTCATCGTCGAGCGTCCTATAATATAACAGATCAAAGTCAGCGATCTCAAGTCTCTATCACAGCCCTCTCACAAGACGACTTACGCATTCCTCGAAGGCGGCGAGTCCAAAAAGGTGATCGTGCCGTAGATCTCATTAGTTCGCTGCCACGGCTGCTGGTTCTGCCACATCCACCAGACGCGATCAATTTGGGCGTGATGCAGGTAGAAGTATGGATCACCGTTGGAAGCCGCAAAGTCACTGCCGGGATCCCCAGCAACTGTGAAGTGGCCGGCGGTGTGCACGCCCAGGAAGTTGTTGACGAAGGCCGGGATGCCGCCCTGCATCTGGGCCCAGAAGCAGTAGATGTTCTTGCACTCGAGCAGGCTCACGACTTCCCTGTCGTTGGACCACTGGCTGGAGGTCCAGGGCGAGATGTCGCGCTTCAGGCAGCGGGGGTTATATCCCAGGCCGAGGAGGGGTGCCTGCGCTGGGTCGGAGGCGTTGTTGATGGGGTTTGGGGGTTCGCAGGCCAGGCCGCTGAAGACTGGTCCGAGGTTTATGCCGAAGTCTTTGAAGGGTCCGTCTTTGATGCAGCCGCCGCCTTCTCCGTGAGGGATCAGGACTAGAGGTGCTTCGTTGGAGGGAATGCCGTAGCCTGGCTGCTCGGTGCAGCCCAAGACTCCGTTGCCGCTCATGCTTGTGTCGCTGCCGTCGAGTGCTGGGGAGGAGGCAGGGTCGTTGGCCCATTTTGGCCAGTTGTAGTACGGCTGGTAGCCATCGTAGCCGCACTCGTTCCGCAGAGTTTGTTCGTAGGTCCAGGTCAGGAACCTGTGCCATCCGAGGAAGTTGCCCGTGGAGTGGATGGTGAAGGTCTGGTTGATGTGTGCTGCGATGAAGTCGTCGTAACGACGTCTCACGCCGGGTGCTTCTGCTAGAGGTGTCTTTGCTTCAAGCTTGCCCAAGCACTGCACGGCGGCGATGTACTTTTTGCGCTCTTTCTTGGTGAGCTGGCTCCTGTATGGTGTCAATGGATGTGCTGGAACTTGCTTCTTGAGTCAATGGCATACCATTCTTTCCGTACGACGGTATTCTTATCGTTGCAAGTCGCCCATGCTTTGGGTACGCCATTCCTCTGGTAGTCTTGTTGGTTGACCCAGGCACGAGCTGCGTAGGTGTCGCTCTCCAGGTAAGAGTCATTGGTGTATATAGCTACACCTGAAGCAAGCGGAAAGATGGCCGCGGCCGTGGCGAACAATGTGGTGAGATGCATGCTGACAGGATGGATGGCTGAAGATGACTCTCGATAAACTCACATTTGTTTCATTCTCAGGTGCCCTCAAAGATATATATATATGTACAGCGAGCGGCAGATTGTACTCGCTCTAGACCCTGGAATGTATGTACCGCCATTCACTCAGCCATATGAGGTACAGCCACATATTGATTTTTTTCCAAGTCGAGACCTGAATGAAGCGCAGGTGAAGCGCAATGGAATTGATCCAGAGGCTGAGGTGCGCGAAGGATTCATTGCCGGTCCAATGGTGTGAGTGCAATCTACGCACAATGCAATATATCGCCCGTCTCGTATTCACTGACCAGTAAGCGGGCCTCGGTCGAGCTCGTTGAGGATCTGGATGCTGTGGTACATGGCGTTGCATACAAGTATTGTCCGATTGTCCGGACAACCTTGTCGCTGCGTGCAGAGGATGGAAGAGTGTCAGCTGTTCCTCTCAGTCGCATACATGCACCTAATTACCCGGTTGTATATCTTCCGCGAGAAGGCTGGGAAGGATACCATCGGGGCAATGCCGATTCGACAACTAGCCATGTGTCTGTGTCTGTGTTCTGTACATGTGTCGAGAACTCGCATCTCGTCGTTTCATCACCAGATTTTAGACTTTCTAGAATTGCGGAGGCGGGGCGAAACAGTGACGACATCGTGGCGCAAGCATCAATCACGACCAAGGACGATCACGCATGTGAACAAGTGCAGTTGCCTTGTACCTCACTTCATCTCAAACCAAACCAAACCAAACCTAGGTTGCCAATTACACTCGAATCCTATAACATCCTTTACTCCACCTACAGCAGAATCCAAGACCAAGTACCCACAACATGGTAAATCCCTCCGAGCCACCGCCCTCTTACGAGGCCGCAGTCAACACTCACGGCAGAACCAGCGCCCACGGCAGCAACCAAGCGGGTAGCTCATCACAACCTCACTCACAACCCCACGGTCAATCCGGCCACCTACAAGTGCCTGGCCAAGGCGACGATGACGCTATCCCAGCCGCCATTCGTCGCTCAATGGAAGACGAAGCACGCCCTCTCCCCAAAGGTTGGGTACGCTCCTACGACCCAGAAACTGGCCACCAGTTCTTTGTCGACACAACCAAAGAACCGCCCCGCAGCATCTGGATGCACCCCTACGACGATGACGAATACCTAAGAACGCTCTCAAGCGAAGAGCGCGAGCGAATCGAGGAGGAAAGCTTACGCCACCCACACGATGCACAGCCCTCCAAGGCGGACATTGCACATGACCATACCGATGTCAGCGACGAAGAGATCCCAGCCGATCTGCCACCGCGCAAGAACGCAGCACCCGCCCAAAAGAAGTCCTTCGGCCGCAAGATGAAGGACAAGCTTACCGGCAGCACACACGAAGAGCGCCAGCAAGAGCGTGCCCGCCGCGACCAGAAAGAGCGCGAAATGTACCAGCGCCACCTCGCCATCCGACAGGCGATGACCAAAGCGTTGCAAACCGGCGAGCCGCAGCTCATTGGCCGCGACAGAGACGGCAAGGACGTCTGGCTCGAGCCGCCACAGTACAGCGGTTCTCGCAGCTACCCCGGAGGCTACGGCTACAACCCGTACAGAGGAATGGGTGGTGGTCTCGGTGGCCCGATGGGTGGGGGCATGTACGGCGGCGGTGGCATGTTTGCTCCGCCCGGCATGTACAGCAGGCCCGGCATGGCGTACGGACGACCATATGGTAGAGGCTATGGCGGCGGATACGGCATGCCGATGGCGCTGGGCGGTGGTCTGCTCGGTGGTATGATGCTTGGTGGTGCTTTGGGTGCTGGATTCTAGACGACGACTTTCACGCCACGAGATGGACAGAGGACTGACTTTCTTGTACGCTTCGATTTTTCAGTCCGTCCTTGACTTCAGGTGAAGAAGTTGCTGGACTACGACTATGAAACGAGGGCACAGTATCAAACTTAATGACTACAGTATGCGAACAATCCAGCTATCTGTTACCAGTCGCATTAAAACGTTTATAAAAACACTTGTCGTTTCCCTCGGAGTCCATAGGAGTAGGATGAAGGTGCAACATGCATGTCGTTCCTAACTATACTCAAGCACCTAGCGTCCACTCAGGATCATCAAGTCAACCAAGCCTACGCCCTCTTGACCTCAACAGTCCCAGCCTCCTCATCCCCACTCTTCTCATCGTCCATCATCTTGTTAACATTGACATTCCCCCTCTCAACCTCCTGCATCCCCTTGGTAGCCTTCTTCGTCTTCCAAGCCGGCGTGCCAATATACTTCAACCCATTCGGGTCGTCAAAGATCAACTGCACCTCCTCCAACGTCTTGCCCGCCGTCTCCGGGAAAACAAACGCAACATGCAACAACATCGCCAAATTAAACACCCCAAAAATAACATAAACCTTCCACCGAATCGTCGCAAACGCCTCCGGCACAAAAGCGCCGAGCGCGCTGTTGAAAGCCCAATTCGCCGAAGTCGCAAGCGCCACCGCCTTACCCCTGACGCGCATAGGGTAGACTTCCGGCGGGTAGACCCAGGACACGGGGCCCCAGGAGATGGCGTAGCTGGCGACGAACAGGTACGTGCAAGCGATGAGGGCTTTGGCGGGCGCGCCGGAGACTCGCATGGACTGCTGGGGGACGCCGTCGATGCCGCCGGGGATGACTTCGCCGGTGCCGCCCATGAGCCCGGCGTTGGCGAACATGAAGGACATCATGAAGAAGGCGCCGATCATCAGTGGCCAGCGCCTGCCCCATTTGTCCATCCAGATGAGGGCGGGGACGGTCATGACTACGTTGATGATGTATTGGATCGAGGAGGCGAGGAGGTTGGCGTTGCCGCTGTAGCCGGCCATGCCGAAGATGTAGGTGATCTGATTGGGGTGCTGTTGTTAGGATGGAAGTTGTCATTGTGGGTGCTGGAAGAAGTGGCTTACGTAGTACCTGGAAGGGAGTGTTAGTAAAGATTGATAAATTGTATTGGAGAGAGAGAAAACTTACATCATGACATTCATCCCCGTCAACTGAGACCAAATCTGAGTGAACATGCCTGTACGTGCTGGTCAGTCCCCGTCACATCAAATTGCAACTCATCATCCCATCAACTCACCAATATGGGTGCGGTAGAGGTTCTTCGGGTAGAACAGCTCCCAGTAAGTAACGTCGGCGAACTTGGCTTCAAGAGCGCATGCTTCCTTGATATCGTTGAGTTCATATTGAACAAAAGGCGAGTCCGGGTCGCCTTTGCCGTGAATGAGGGTCAGGATCCTGTGACACTCTTCCCACTTGTCCTTGCGTGCGAGCCAGCGGGGAGACTCGGGCATGAAGATCATGAAGAGGAAGAGGAGGACACCGGGAACCATTTGGATTCCCCAGCTGTGTGGAGGTCAGACGTTGGATTTCTTTGAGTCAGATGCAGGGATACTAACGGAATGCGGAAGACGGCTTCGCTGTAGCTGTAGGCGTTCTGGTTGCTGCCACCGACGAAGGAGGCTCCGTATGAGACGCTGATGGATGTTAGTTGGGTCCGTGGTAGTCGGGAGTTATAGTGGCATACTAGTAGAGAATCAAGATACCCTAACAATCGGTCAGAATCCAATAGTCAAGTATGTAGAACCAGGCCCGAAGCGATTGAACGATCTTACCCAAGTGATAGCCCACTGCTGCAAGCCGACCAGACGACCGCGCTTCGTCGGCGGTACGCATTCGCTGATGTACACTGGCACTTGTGCAGACTGAATGCCAACGCAGAAGCCGTTGATAATACGTCCAACAACAAGCATAGGGATGTTCTGCGCAGCGCAGATGATCGATGAGCCGATAACCCAGATCACACAGCCGATCATGATCGCTTTTCTGCGTCCCAGGATATCGCTCAAGTAGCCAGAGACCAAAGCACCAGCCCACGATCCAGCAGTCATGGCGGCAGTGATGCCACCTTGAGCGCCAGTAGTGGGGCCCTGGCAGTCTCCATCTGGGCTTACCGTGCCCTGGTTGAAGTAGCATTTGTACGCCTGGGTACCTGTGATTACTCGTTAGTAGGACGATTATGCAAAGCCTGAATAGAGAGATATTACCGATGATAGCACTCATGGAAGAGATATCGAAACCGAACAGACCGCCACCGATAACGGCGACGGCTGCGATGATGTTGATGTTGCCGACCGTATACATGGCTGCTGTAAACCACCCAGCAGGAAAAGAATGCTGTGTGAAGAGGAAACCGAACGAAGAGAGCATCCCTGCCTCGTGAGGGCAAACCTCATGTTATAGACGCGACATGGAAAGCTCGGGTCCACGGCATACCCTATACTCGCTTCTGAGAAGATGCTTCAATCAGACGACGTCCATTCCTGCTGAAAGTCTCCAGTCTCCACGTCGAAAGCGTTAATTTGCGTGTGGGTTATCTCCATGTGGGTTCTCCGTGTGGGTTCTCCGCCAGTGCCACGGGGGACGATGTTAGGGCTCGTTGCTAGAGGTCATATGCTGCAACCTTCGACTCCCCGACATTCAATCTCGACAACATGCTGTTGGTGCCCACATCCCGATCCTGGAGCTGTCTCCAGAGTTGTTGATATGTAAGAGGCCGACGATCTGGCGATGCGTATGGCGATACGCAGTGCATGTTTCCCGATTTGTGCTCGTGTCGCTTGGAGACTTGGCAAGTGCTCGAATCCTTCGTAGTCGCAGAACTGTGTGATTCCTTCCGCGGGTACAGAAGATCGTGGAGCTTTGAATGGGCTCGGAGTTTTGCAAAGGCCGAATGCATGCGATGAAGAGGCGGAAAGCCCTAGTTGGCCATGCTCATATGAGGTGGTAGACTGGGAGGTCTTTCCTCTCGCGTGGCCGGACAACCCCCAAGCTCCAGTCTCTTCACGAGTCATGGCCCAGTGTTGGCAAGACACGGCAATTGAACACAAGGCTACGCGACGGCGTTTGGGCGTTTGCTTGTCTTCTTTCCGAGTGTCGCCTATCATATCAAGAGTCCACCATTGCAAGCCACCCACGAAACGATGGTCGCGTGGCGTCTCCGGCCCGCGAAAACGGTGTGCTTTCTTTTGACGTCCACATCTTCAGATATCTACATACAAGTAACCGAGGTGAAGACCAGACAAGGCAAGTCGGCTCAGGTGCTATTGGAAACTGCGTTGGAAAGAAATATGAGGCACCCATCTGAAAACACCGCAACTCTTCGGACAAGAAATATTTACATGAAGTATAGGTAAACTCCGACCAAGCACTCGAGACAACCAAGACTTAGGCCCACTGTCGTCGCCGGCCAGTCAGGCCAGTCACCCCACATGCCCTCCGCCGGCAGACAAGTCCAAAACCAAACCCTTACCAAGACCTCGTAGTCCACCCTCCACATCCCGACGCCGAAAACGCGAAGCCCATTCACCTTCAATCTACGCGAACGTCTTCAGCTCGTGAACGTTCGCATAGATGGAAATTCACATAACAGCACAACACCCAACCCAAAACTCCACCCCCGTCCCCTTCTCCCTCGCCTTCCTCTTCCCTCTCCCCGCATCCATCCCCCCAATCCTAACACCCACAGTCCGGAACTTGCACAAACACTTGAAGCGCAGATCCGGTTCATCGTCCCCGCACAGCGGACAGTCCCAGATCGGCATGAAGCACGGTAGGCCGTGCAAGTGTGGGATACTGGCTGGGCCGTTCGGTTGCTCGGCGGTGAAATCGGGGCAGGTGAGGAGGTTATGGGACGGGGTGCATGGGTGGTGGAGTTCGAGCCTTGGAAGTGTTAGGATTTCGTTGTTTGGTGGTGGTGGTGGAGAGAGAGTATGTGGGCTTGCTTACCAGGTGTGGTTACACCGGGGAGAATGGCGGATTCGAGTGGTGCACATTTGGAGGCTTGTAAGTTGTGGGCGCTATCGTTGGTGGGTGTGTTTTTGTGGTATTATCGTGTTTCCTGGTTGAAGATATGGCGAGTCGTGTTGTCGAGCGGCATTGGTTTGTAGACATGGTGCCATTGGGCGTTTGCTTCTAGAGCACCCGCCATTGTATGCGTGGGTGCTTGCTGGTTGGTAGGCGTGACTTGAGTGAAGCGTGATAGAACCGCTAAAGGGCCGCGACCATTGTCGCGGTCACAAGGCTTCCTCTCTGACACACCAGCAGCATGTCGATTGTCCAGCGCAACCGACCCCCCTTCAAAAAGCCAGCGACCGCATCAAACCGCACCGCACCACCACGCAAAGCGAAGCAAACCCATCACCTAATTCTTCTTGTCCCCATCCTCCGCCGCCCTCCTCGCCTCAACCTCAGCCTCATTCCCCTCAACCTCCGCCTCCCTAATCGTCTGCATAAGCTCATACATCTGCGCAATCTGCTCGTCGCTCATCTTCTCCACCTTGGCGCGGTCCATCTTCTCCCCCTTCCACGCATCCCCCTCGATCATCTGCGTATAACTCTGCCACTCGGTCAAAAACCCGACAATATGCACGGGATTATCAATCTTTTGGTGCGCCCTAAACTCGGATTTGACGTATTGGTCGCCGAGCACGCGCATTTCGGCGGGCAGGTGTTTACGGTGGGCGCGCAGCAGGCGGCGGTAGAGGAGGATCGGGGGGAGGAGGGCCATTGGTTCGGGGTTGGAGCCGCGGGTTATGCGGGTGGGGGTTGCGAGGAGGCGGAGGGCAGGACGCATGGTGACTACTATGTATGTTGATGGGGGGAAGGACGAAGGATCCGTCTTGGGGTTGTTGAATAGATTGGAGGGATTCTGAGTTGAGACGGAAGATGGTGATGGCCTCCTGGTGATGGTTGGAATCGGACGTGAAGCTTTAACGAATCGCCGACGTCATCTCGATTTTTGCCGAGACTCGAGTTTGAAGATTGCCGCCGGCATGCCGATTCACGTTCTCTTCCGCACGATGCCCAACTCACATCAATATTATCGTTACCAAAACAGGACCGTTTAATGGCTTCACATCATCTCGGCGTCAAAGTTGCAAGATTCTCACATTTTCTCTGATCTGGCACTCATTAATCACCTGGTAGCATCCATCAGCGTATCCAAGAAAAAATGCTACCCACGCCCTCAACATCCCACGTCTCCTTCGACAACATCTACGAGCCGGCTGAAGACTCCTATCTCTTACTGGACACACTCTCCTCACCCTCGGAAACCTCATTCCTCTCAAATCAATTTCCTCCCTCGGCTCCCTCACCTTTAGTCCTAGAAGTCGGCGTCGGCTCCGGCGTAGTCCTCGCCTTCGCCGCCGCAAACGCGCAAACGATCTTCAACCGCTCAGATGTCGCCTTCCTCGGAACAGACGTTAACCCTCTAGCTGCCAAAGCAGCAGCACAAACGCTGCGGGTAGCCACTGCGGAAGTGGCTGCACAGGGCAAAGCTGTACCTGCTTTCCTGAATGTTGTCGTGGCGGATCTGGCGTCTGCTGTGAGGGAACAGGAAGTGGATGTTTTGATCTTCAATCCGCCCTATGTCCCCACCGAGGATCTTCCTGCGCCTCTTGACGATGCTGCCATGAATTCGCAGGCGGTCTTCGAGCGCGACTCGAAACTGCTTGAGCTCTCCTACGCTGGTGGCGCCGATGGTATGGAGACTACCGATCGGCTGCTGGAGCAACTGCCTTCGGTTCTCAGCGCGCGCGGTGTTGCCTATGTGCTTTTGTGCGCCCAGAACAAACCTGAAGCGGTCAAGTCGAGCATCCGCACTTGGCCTGGAAACTGGAGCGCGGAGACTGTAGGATCCAGTGGCAAGAAAGCTGGGTGGGAAAAGCTTGTCATCGTCCGCATCTGGCGCGGCTGAAAACACTCTGACTGGACAGTGAAGATCAAAGCCAAACTGAAAGGGCCGGGTAATGTTGTTCAACTCATCGTGCCGGAAATAGAGCATTGCAAGTATTGCTCTTCGATCCTTCAAGCCGAGACTTCCATCAACGCATTATTCGAGTTCGGTCCGATCCATATCGCCACCATAGTGGAAATTCGACAGTCCTTCATTCCAAGGCTCATTGGCACCAAACATCGAGTCCGCAGGCTCAGGCTTCGGCGGGAACAGACCCAAACCCATGAGCTCGTCGGAGAGTACCCGCGAAGGCTCACGATCGCGCGCCTCGCAAGCATCGAGAGGATACAAGTTGATGTCGAACTCCTCGTCATCCTCATAGATTCGATCATTGACGCACAAAGTCTTGTACTTCAACACCTCGCCAATCTCACCTCTGTGGGAAGCGACGTGCTGCAGGTACATTCTCGAGCCGTGGTAAACGGCGCCCTTGCCTGTGCCAAAAGTACAAAAGACGCATTGGTACGAGAATTGCTGGCCTTTGACTTGCTTCTGCTGGACATGCGATTTGGCGAGGAAAGTCCAGCGCCATTTCATGCCGAGCTCAGGGTCGGTCCAGACTCGCTCCCAGATGGTGTCGGCTTTCAGGTGGCTCATGTAGCTGCACTTCGATGATCTGCAGGACAGATAGTGGACGGTGGCCGACGAGTAGCCTGATCGCGAGTAGGCGTGGTCGGCACACCTTTCGAATGCGCCGCGGTCACCGTTCTGCAGGCGAACGGCGTTTTTGCAGAATCCGAGGTAGTTGTTCTCTGGTGTTGGGGTGGGGACCGCGATTGACGAATTTCGATTCCACGTTGGCGCTACTGAGGGGCGGGACATGGGCGGCGACGGGCGGTCTTGAGGAGTCTGTTCGGGCGACGATGTGGTTGGTTCTGACTTGCCCCAAATCTTCGCTGGGTCATCCTGTAGTGGTCGTTAGTATGTCTGTGAAGATCAAGACTGAGTACGGATAGAACACACTGCGACTTGTTAGCAAAATGTCGCTGCAAGAAAGATATAATAGCAATCTCTCACCCTCCCATGGCTGGTAATTCCAATTAGTAGCAACCGTCTGCGTCGAGTGGACAGATCCTTGACTGATCGACGACCTAGCATCAGTAGCAACAGTATGCGCCCGCGGTGGAGGGCCATGCCCTGGCGAAACTGGTCTCGGTGGTTCATGCGCGCCATTCGTAAGCCCGGTAGGCGTCTGGACTCCAGAGCCACCTCCGTGACTACTCGTCCTGTGTCTGAAGATTCCGAGTAGAGAGCTCCGATGCTTCGACTTGCGCTGAACATTCTCAGCCCCAGACGCGGCGTCTTCCTCTCCAGAAGCGTCTCGACTAGCGGCATGATTGCTCTGAGCCCAAGTTTGGGTGGTCCAGAGATCGTTGTTCGGCGGCGACGAATGCGATGCGGGAAGAGGTAGCGAAGTCCTCTGTTGTCTACCAGGCACCGCAGTAGCCATACTCGCCGAAGTCGCCGTCGGCGACAAGGAAATCAACCCGTCAATCACAATCGGCTCCGCAGCCAACAGTCGCTGCCGCAGCTGGATCAAAGTATTCATCGTCTTGTCCCGCTCCGCATCCGCCACGTCAACCAAGTATCTGAAATCCGTGACCGCATCGTCGAAAGCGGCATTGCGCAGTTCCTCCAGCAGGCTGCTCTGCAGTTCGATCGTGATTTGTTGTAATGCGATGACGGCGACCGTGTCGCCGCGCTCGAAGGCTATGCCGAAGCGCTGGATCCCGCGTTGTTTCTCGCGCTCGATGTCGGTTGGGGCTTGGTCGATGGATTCTTCCAGCAGGCGCGAGGGCGGTGCTGCGCGCTTTTGGGAGCGCTTTACTTTGATCTTTTGGATGATGGTGCCGCCGTCGCGGTAGGCTGATACAACGGCTGCGACGCACGCCTGGGCGAGGACATTGTTGTGTTAGTTGGGTGTTTTCTTGTAGGATGGTTAAGGGCAGCTGAATCGGATGGCGGGGCAAGCTTACGATGGTGCCGAGGACGACCTCAACGCCCGACATGCTGCTGTCTGTGTGGGGGAGTGGTAGTGCGGTGCGCTTGTTGTGGTCGTGGGTTTCATTCCCTCAACAAGACATGCAGACCGGACCGAGTAGTGTGTAAAGGAAGGCAAGATGAGTAAGGCAGTCAGCTAGTAAGAGGAGACACATGCCCAGGGCAGTGCTGCCAGGCTGGGTCGACGTAGCGTATGCATGCACGTCCGCCTAGAGGAACGCCCCGAGTTCAGCTGGAGCCAGAACTCGACTCCTTCGAGGCATCTCACCGGTGCGTTGTTGTTGGGGGCGCCTGTCACATGCCAGCTGATAGGCTCAATACATGTCGGTTGCACGTACATGCCCCGGAGAGCTTGTAATTTGTCTTGCATTGCTTGCTTACCCGGCTGTAACAATACATGCTCGCATTATTGAGCCTGCATCGACTTTATCGAATCACATTATCAAATGCATGCATCCGATCTTTATCTATCTCCATGTCCCCGCGCTATCGTCATTCACTTCACTCACGCAGGCACGTGCGTGGCAGATGGAGTCTCCACTCTGGAGCCAGATCCCCGCAAATATATCCGCTCGCCTAAAGTCAAAAACAGCTCTGACGATGACTTCGGTACATTCCGTGCATCTCGTGGTCAATTCTTCATTCATCCACCTATCTCATCAACATCTAGTTACCCGTCCACCAAGTGTAGTTGTTCGTCTGCTCCACAGTGTCCCACACCAACTTACTGCTGCTATCCGCCGGCCTGTCCGGCCACACGCCCTTCAACCCAACCCAAGCCTCCAACTTCTCCACCACCGCGCTGGCACCCTCGCCCGCATAAACACCATAGCCCGTCGCGCAAGTCTGCGAAGGGTACACGCGCGTGCTCAGCGCAAAGCGCTCGTTCACGAAAACTTCCACAAGACTGCCATCGACAATAACGTGCATGTGGATCTTCTCCTGCATCTTGGTGGCCGCCAGCGTGTACGGGTGGAAGTAGCCGGTGACGGTCGCGTTGTTGAACTCCTGGATCGCGCTGCTGGCGCTGCGGTCCACGAGGATCGTGCTATTCGACGGGTTGTAGAAGATGTGCGTGCGCTCGGAGCCGTCGGGGGAGGCGGCGATGGTGAGGCCGATGGGGCCGCTGGACAAGGGCGAGAACGTGGCTTGCAGCTCGTACGAGGGCTCGGAGCCGTTGGAGAGGATCTCGGACGAGGTGTAGGTCTTGTTCATGCCGTGGCTGAAGTGCTCGGCGCCTGAGCGCAGGCCCTCCATGATGTCTGGCGCCGGTCTGCGGCCCTGGGTCGAGACGTCGAAGGTGCCGTCGGAGCGCTGGGAGAGGACTGCTTCGCCTGAGTTGAGGGAGCCATTGGAGTTGAGGACGCCGTCGACTTCGTGGACGAAGATCTCGCGGGGGATTGCGAGGGCGCCTTGGTAGCCTTGCTGGGTGGCGCTGAAGAGGCCGTCGTCGCCGACCAGCTCTTCGCGAACCCAGACCCACTGCACGCGGCGGTTGTTCTTGGTGTCGTTGAACTGGGTGATAGCGTACCTATTGCCCTGGTTAGCTATACTACTAGTAACTTAGTTAAACTATACGTACCCGTTGCCCCAGTCGGCTGCACCGCCGGCAACTTGGTTGAACTGTGCACTGCCGTTTTCGCGAGGTGTCACGGTGCCTTCGGCCCACAGAGCCCACTGTGCTCCCTGGTGGAAGGAGACGTTGCCGCCCTCGGTTCCGTAGGTGGTGTAGTAGTGCAGGTTGCCCTTGCTGTCCGGGAGGGAGTAGAAGCCAGAAACTTCGAAGTTGAAGGCGTTGGTGCCAGTAGAGAGAACAGGGCCGAAGGAAGAGTTGGCCTGCGGCTCCCACAGAGCACCGAGGAAGGTCCAGTCGGTGAGGTTGCGGGCTGGTGCCGACCACAGCGGCATGCGTGGGCCGACGCCCTTGATGCCAGAGCCGAACACGGCATAGTAGTGAGGTTCGGAGGCACCGAGAAGGTTGTCCATCTCTGGCCATGGCTATGATCTTGTCAGTGTGTGGTCCTTAGCGCGGTTGATTGCATCCAAGCATGGCATACCTCAAAGAACGGATCACGGAACCCGGTAATGTTCCAGTTCATCGGCTCCGTGCCAGTGGTGGCATCAATGACCGGGTTGTTCTCATACTCAACCCAAGTATCGCCGCCATCGGTGCTGTACACCATGCTCTGCGTCTCGGTGTAGGGGGTGTAGGGGATCTTCCAGTTCGTCGGTAAGTATTGCACCGAAGTGTAGAAGATGAGCAGAGTGCCGTCTTGCTCGCCCTGCAGGTTGACGGGCTGGCCGGTGCCGCTGAAGATTCCCAGGCCGTTGTAGGAGCCATTGCCTGTTGGTCCTAGGGCTACGGCCTCGCCGTCGCGCCAGCCGTTCTTGTCTTGCCAGGTGATCATGTCTTTGCTTGTGGCGTGGCCCCATGAGATGTTGCCCCTGGGGTCGTGGGTTAGTCTTTATTCAAGGAAGTGCAGGTTGGTAACAACAGATGCTCACCAGTTGATGTGGTTCGGGTGCCATTGGTAGAAGATGTGGTATTCATCCCTCTGCGGGTCGTACATCGGCGCACAAGGATCGTTCAGCCAGCCAGCCGGGGCATTGACATGGCTGTAAGGTCTCCAACGAGTGAATAGGGAACTGTTGCCCATGGACCTGATCTCGTCGGCGTTGATGGACGAACATTGTCCACTCTTATCCTCTTGAGCCAGAGTGGTAGGCAGTCCCGCCAAAAGGGCAGCGCCAAAAGCGAAAGTCTTCATCATCTTGAGCCGTAGTGATGAAGAAACAACAGGATGGATGGGTAAGATTCTACATTGCCGTTCCGCAGAGGGGACACTGACTTATGTAGGCATGCTCTGCCTTGCCTGCCCTCGTCCACTGGCAACCCACCCGTCCAAGCCAGCCTGGATTGGCAAGGCTCGGCCTTTGTGAGGCGTGGTCGAGACAAGGGCAAAGGAATACACTTTTTTGTTAGAGCATGAAATCATCGCGAGGAAGATGCGATCCCCGCCGCCACGCTCTCCATGACCCCAGTCGAGAAACGAGAAATGAGGAGTCTAGCGGCGGGGCTCCAGAAGAGAAGGCCCGATTGCAAAAACGACATGGGGTATGTTCCGAGCCACCACATGGCACGGATGTCATCAGGAACAGGCATGGCGCATGCAGTTCCTCCACTCGAAAAACGAAACTTGCCGCCAGATGCCGATGGTGATCTTGATTCGAGAGCCGGGATCTGGTGCTCATCGGGTGCAAAAAGACGTGGTTCGCAAAGGCGGTGCGACTTTTAGGTTGCGGCGACTTGCGATCCGCAGATTCGAGAAGCTCTCTAGTGCATTCTTCGGCATACAGCATGGACGGTGTATGTAAGCCGCTTCCATCATTTTGAGGGGTTTTTGAGCCGTGGTTTTGCAAAGCCAGACCGTGCTTTGGTTGTAGCGTTTGGTTAGGCTTGCACAAGTTGCATGGCAGGCCGTGTCGCCGTAGTAGGACCGCTGCTCGGTTGCATGACAAAGGCGGAGGATGCCATGCCGTGCTGCGCCCATTGCCCATGGGGCAAGATTGATTTATGGAAGTTAAAGGTCCATGATGGGGTAGGTTGGTTAGGGTCTGAAGTACTAACAAAATGATCGAAGACGTCTTTTGTGTCGAAGTTGGGCCTGAGATCTTGCTGCAACGAATGACAAAAAAGGCAGGCGTGTTTTGTTGAACGTTGTTGGAAGCCAACTCTTTCAATCGATCCGAGACCACTTTGGCAATAGGTATCTGCTCACCGAAAAGAATCGGCCATGTTCGAATGTGTTGAAGCCCTGGCAACGCCCTAACTAAAGTGCCGAAATTATCCGTCAATTAGCTGATGAATTGATAGATCCATGTTAATGGAGGTCGGGTTTGAATGTCGAATATCTATATACATATACGCAGTTAGAGTACATGTATGTATTTCTACGAGATACGAAATGCGAGTACTTTCATCAAATACGAAATACGAGTACCTCAATACGGGTGTATATAGTACGTAATGTGAGTCGACCTCGTTCGTTTCTCGTCTCAAAGGTTGCTCGTCTCAAAAGACACACGTCGTAGGTACGCTCTCATGATCGAGTCGGGCAGTCTGTCTGATCGATTCCAGTTTCTCCTCTGACAATTTCTCTCTTGAACAGTAGGACTCGCTAAGTGTTCCATTACTGATGAAGCTCATCATGAACATTCACACACGGCGAGTCTTTCGCGGTTGTGATCTAACCAGCCGGTCGCACCACAACTTTCATCTCCCAGAGCAGGCAAGTCGTTTCCCACCACTATTCGCCAATGTAGCTTCTGATCCACACAGGCCCATCATTCAAAGCCCTTGCTCACTCATTCTTCTCACCTTCCCGGTACACCTCAACCCCAAACAACTTCCCAACAAACCAACTATGCCCACTCACCGAAATCGGCCCTCCCCTCCAGAGCGGCAGCACCTGACTGCGATCCTTTCTCCGCCTCTCAATATCCCTCAACAGCGTCCCCTTCTGGAAAGCCACAACGTCCTCCCCCTCAATCCTCCCAGTGTTCACATCCGCCGCCAGAGCCCACACGCCCACCGCATCCGCCTGCCCCGCCAAGCCGTTCTTGCCCGCAAGACTGAAGAGCTCTGCGCACGAGTATGACTTTTTCTCTTCCACGTCGATGCCGTCGAGGAGGGTGACTATTGTTGGAACGGAGGGGATGTGGATGTTGAGGGAGAAGAAGCCGGTGTTTTTGAGGAAGAGGTGGCGGCCTAGGGCTATTGCGAATGCGACGGGGAAGTCTAGGCCTAGCGATAGGTTGCCGTGGAGGGAGTCTTGGAGGCGGATGGTTTGGGTGTCGGGGGTGGGCGAGAGGTTGGAGTAGAAGGAGAGGAGGCGGTGGAAGGGTGGTGTTTGGGGCGCCATTGCTGGTGAGTTCACTAGGTTGTCGCTGTGTTGATCGTTCGAGGTACAGTATTGTTGTAGCTTTTCGATTCGATTCGAGAGGATGAGTTGACCTGTTGCGTAGTGAACTGGATGAATTGGTGAGATGAGAGCTGACGCTACGTTCGTATAAGAGCTTGGATATAATATTGCTCGAGGTTGATGACCTTTGTTAAGGTCAATGTGGATAAATGTGCGACGAAACATTACATCATCCAAATGGAGCTATAGCGCGCACGGACCGTCACTATTTTCTACAACAGGAAACCGCGAGGATCGACACCTAACGATCTGAGCAATCTCAGTCACGATTTCAACAAGCCTTCAGATACACGAGACAAACCGGTGGCTATTCCTCCCAGTGTGACAGCATATCTCTAGCATATCTCTGCTTCAAGCTACTGCAACCCTTGTTGAAATCTTCAAAGAAGCCAACCGATCAGGGGCACCAAAACGAGGGACAAGCAATGCCGTATGACTTCACTCACCAGCAGCACACTGTCCGAACATACACCATAGAGACAGGAGACTCTTCGGTCTTCACACTCACTCACAACACCGGTCAACAGCCACGCGACACTACCAACAAGGCTGAGACCTTGGCATGCAAAAATTGACGTAAGTAGTGGCTCGGCAAGGCTCCCTGATGTAAAGACATCTCATGGGTTTTACTCATGAGTACTGCCTCGATCGCATGGCGGTCATGCTCTCTGTGCGAGACTAAGCCGCTAGATCCTGCTGTGGTCGTGACTTATGGAGACCTGTCCCTTGGTCGAAATCGACAGGTCTAAAGGAGATGGAAACAACTCGTGCCATGATGCATCTTTGTCCGGGAGTCGGCGCTTTCTTGCCTTTGTGGCCGGCAGCATGGTTCGAGGCTAAGGTGATCTCAATGGTCGCTCACTTGCAGATTGAGATCTGGATTCACTGGCACCTGCAAGCGTAACGCTGCCATCTTCAGGAAAGCCAAGTCGATCAATGACACCAAGTCTGGGCTCCAACTTCCAAGATGCAAGACCGCAACGAGCGGGTGCTCGGCGCAGACACTGGGCTGCATACATCAGTAGTCGTTCCAACCGTGTGGGTACTCTTTCATCCCTGCTCCCACTTCTGTTCCTTTCTTGATCACTTTCGCCAGAGTGCCACACCGATCGCACTGATATCCAGATCAACCCTTCCCTCCGTCCTCATGGACACTTTCAAGAGAATAGTCACCAAAGTCGCACCGCCGCCAGCGAAAGACGCTGATGGCCGCGACCAATGGCCGTCACGTACGGCGTTCATCCTCGCCTCCTTGAGCGGTGTCATTGGTATGGGAAACTTCTTGCGATATCCTTCAACAGTCTTCAACAACAACGGACTACAATGGTTCATCCCTTACCTTCTGGCACTCTCCCTACTGGCGATCCCGGCGCTCGCCCTTGAACTTGCTGCCGGCAATGCTTACCGCGGAGGCACTGTGACGGCCTTCAACAAGATCAGTCGGCGAATGAGAGGCACTGGATTCGCGTTGAACTACGTTGGCCTCGTGGTCAGCATTTACTTCATCCCTATCATCGCCTGGGGCATGGTCTTCTTCCAGAAGTCCTTTGAGAGCCCACTTCCTTGGTCGAGCGATGCGTCAGGACCTTACGCTGGCGATACCCCAAACTACTTCATGTATGAGGTTGTCAACGCTGTGGACCGTGACGAGTCTGGAAGCTGGGTCGACTACCCCGGAACAGCTCTTGACGGGCGTCTCGTCGGCTGGAATGCATTCTTGTTCTTCCTCGTGTGGCTTTGCATGTTCAAAGGCACAGGCTGGACGGGTCGCGTTGTCTACTTCACCATGGGAATGCCTCTCATCGTCATCGTTATCCTGATCGGACGTGGTGCATCACTTCCCAACGCAGGCCGTGGTATCAGGATGTACTTTGCAACCTGGAGAGGCGAAACTCTCTCACAGACCAAGATCTGGCAAGACGCTGTCGGTCAAGTCTTCTACTCCACCGGTGTTGGATTCGGTTTCTACACAGCGTATGCTTCTTACAACCACCATCACGCCAACGCCGCTCAAGACGCTGTTCTCCTCGCTTGTACCAACGCTTTCTTAGAAGCCAGTCTTGCCTTCGCCGCATTCGGAATTGTAGGCTTCATGGATCTCAAGCCAGATCCAGAGAATCCTATGGGAAGCTATGGCTTGGGTTTCATGACTTATCCCGAGGCCTTCACTCAGATGCCGGGATCAAACTTCTGGTCTGCCCTCTTCTTCCTGACTCTTGCTGTCGTCGGTGTCAGCTCGACCTTTGTAATGCTTGATGCGGTCATGACACTGATCATGGATTCCGCGTTCGCCATACGCCGGCGCTGGTCTCGTGCTTGGGTTTGCACTGCCCTTGTCTCTGTGGTCTTCCTGCTGTCACTGCCGAATTGCACACGCTTCGGATATTTCTACTTGGAAGGCATCGACCAGTGGATCAACAATGTCGGTCTCGTGTTTGCAGTCTGGGCCGAATGCGTCAGCGCCACGACCATCTACCGCTTCGAAGATGTCATCAGTCAGGTTGGCCTGCCGGCTTTTGCGACCTACAATGCCTCGTTCTTCGGCGCCCAGCTTCTCAGCTTGATTGTGGGCCACAGTGTCAGCGTGCCAGCCGGTGCGGGTGTTGGTTTTGGAGTGTTTGTCGTCGGCACAGTCGCTTCGATCTTCATTTCGAGGACACCTGATGTGCAGCCCAATGCCCGGTTGTTCAAGAAGGGCCGACTGCAGTCTATCATCTACTACCTCGCATTTTATTCGGTGAGCTCACACAATGTAGCAAACTCAGCTGAACGGAGAATGCTGACAATTAAAAACAGGGCAATCAACTCCGCCACGATCTCAACGCAGTCATAGGCGGCGGTTCAAACTGGTCTCTGCCAGCCATCTGGGCACCGCTCCTCCGCTACTTCTCTGGACCCATCCTCGCCATCATTCTCAGTCTCGCCTATCCCACCTTTGAGGGGCTCAACAACGACCCTCTCCACGTCATGGGATTCATCATCGGTCATTTCCTCCTGCTTTGGGTTATCCTTGGATTCGTGATGCCCCGCTGGCTCGACATCTTCATCATCCCAGAGCGACGTGACGACTGGAAGCAGCCGATAGCACCTTGTTTCATCCGAGGCACTCGTGAAGCTGAGGTCTCCAGCAGTATGGAAGCTGCTTCGGGTTCTGATTCTGTGCACGAGGCAAAGCCGCATTCTGTGACGAAAGACGTCCGAAGCGACCACTTGACCGATGGCGGTTTGAACGATGTCAGCAGCGATCCGTTATTCCCAGACGCCCCGAAGCGGAAACATTAGCAAGTATATGTAGCCTTGGAATGTTAGAAGTGCGGACTGCTTGAGCTTGACTGGTAGTATCTGAAGCCTGACGTCCCCACTCGACATGCGTGATCACTAAATCGGTAGCCTCGCTTTTCAAGTGACGCATGCTATCGCTGTCTACTACCACAACGTATAACCATCCTCATCATAAGACTATGCCCACGACCTGCCATTCTGGCATACATCGTTATTCGACGATATCAACCCTAACCCTACGACCAGTCTCCACTCCAGCTCTTCGAATACATAAGACAAACCCTTCCTGCTACTAACGACTTGCGTCATATCATCAGAGAGCCGTTGAACACACGCGCGGACCTATCGAGACAGATCGCATCTGTGATCGCCCTTGGCCCACCGTTGAGACATCCTACTTTACGCTAGGTCTCGCCGGGGAACCTCAAAGCAGCCATCCGCTCAGCCGCACGAGTCCGGAAACAAACAATGCACTCAGCTGTGTCTACCACCCCAAACAGGCTCGTAGCAGGGAATCAAACTGCTGTTGGTATAGTTTCTTCCGGCAAAAGAACTCCGGTAACGTTCAATAGGCATGCCACCGTCACATGCGTCAGAGAAGGCGAATGCCCCTCGGGTAAGCTCGAACTCAGCAAGCCTCTTGATGCACTGTAAGTAGGCGTGCATGCCCATCTGACAATCAACTAATCTGTCGATGACCACCCCCAACTTAGAGAATCAAAAGTACTCAACGGACCATGGCCGCCACAAAATTCGACCACGACCACGCCGTCAACCCAGCCGCCAAGTACGACGTACGGTCCCTCAAAGGCAAGAGCGTCGTGATCACCGGAGCTGCCAGCGGCATCGGCGAGGCGTGCATGCGATCCTTCGTCGCAGCCGGAGCCTACGTGACCTTTGGAGATGTCGCCGAAGACCGTGCCAAAGCCTTGGTGACGGAGCTGGGCCCAGAAAGGGTCGCCTTTGTGAAATGCGACACCCGCAGCTGGCAAGACCAAGCAGCCCTGTTCCGAGTCGCAGTCATCCAATCCCCCTCCAACAGCGTGGACATCGCGCTGGCGAATGCCGGCATCTCCGGGTCGGACTCCATCTTCAACGACCAGTCTGACCCTGCCACGGGCGAGCCTGTCGAGCCGGACCTCAGCATCGTCAATATCAATCTCATCGGGTGCATGTACACCACCAAGCTGGCGCTGCACTACTTCTCCAAGCTGTCGGAGATTCCTGGCCGGCACGGGTGTCTGATCTACACCACGAGCCTCGCGGCTTACGTCGACCACAACGGGGCTCCGCAGTATGCTGCTGCCAAGTTTGGGATCAGAGGTATGATGCGGAGCATGCGCCAAGTCCTCCCTGCGCAGAAGTCGAGGGTGAATCTGATTGCGCCTTCGTAAGTCGATACTGCATACTGCCTTGGTGACCGCGGTGATTTGCTCCGTGATGCAAAAGACTGACCTTACCGATAATCGCACAGCTTCATGGAAACCCGCATCCTGTCCAAAGCCGCGGTCGAAAGGCTGCAGGCCGGCAACGTGCCCTTTGCCCAAGTCGAAGATGCCGCGCTTGCGGTGATGCACATCGCCAGCGACTCTCACATCAACGGTTGGTTTTACACGGGTGCGTTGAGAACCAGGACTGCATTGGAATCGCTGACATTTTTTCCCGCAAAACAGGGCGTGCACTGGCAATCCTACCACGGGGGATCGCCGAGCACGGCTACACGGACATGGAAATCGACGACGACAAGGAGGGCAGCTTCATCAAGACCTTGATTGAGAAGTGCAACAATGTCAGCGTGAGGGTGAACAAGAAGACGCAAGAGCCTGAAGAGAGACCGGAGTAGGTGACCAGAATGGTTTGAAAAGTTCAAGGCAACAGAATGGCATGGACTTTCCTAAGTAGTGTCGTTGAACTCTATGCAGCTCTGAAGATTTGTTTCCGCGACTGACACCATAGGTTGCACTGCATATACTGTGCTCTGGGAAAGGCGACTTTGTCAGCCTTGCCTGAACATGATGACAAAGTCCGGTATTCCCAGACGGCAAGCAGCCATACTATAATTCGTCCACCTGCAACGGCTTACTTGACATAGTGGTACCGTGAGTGGTGTTTGTCCGCACTTGCTTACATCTCACCATTAAGCCGGTGAGTGTCATCCATCACGCGCAGCCACCTCGAAAAGAACCGAACGATCAAAGCAGCTCGAAAGACTACTAAGACCTGGACTTACTATACAACAGATATGGAATGAGATGAAGATCCTTATCATCGACACTGCCCTCTCCAGCAACAATAACCAGTCTCCTCCCGCTCGACAAATCCCCCGATCCAACTCCCACGCTCGAAGCAAAGCAAGCATGACCAAACCAATCGCCTTCATCATCGGAGCAGGCCAGAACATCGAGTCCAGCACAGCCACAGTCCTTCGATCCAAAGGCTACCGCATAGCCCTGGCAGCCCGCTCCCTCAACCCCGAAGACAGCACGAGCGAGACCCTCCACCTTGCTCTAGACCTCTCCAAACCCGAGTCTGTGGGCCCGGCATTCACTTCCCTTCGGAAGCAGTGGGGTGAGCCGAGTATTGTGTTCTACAATGGTGAGAATTGTCATGGAACATCTCACTATCAGCAGATCTCTTACTGAGTCCGATTCCCAGCCGCCGCCTCCCACCCCACCTCCCCCGCCGCCCCCCTCGCCCCCTCCCTCTCCGACTTCGCCCACGACCTCGCAATAAACACCACCAGCCTGTACGCCGCGATCAAAGAGTCCGTCGCCTCCTTCGACAACCTCCTCGCCCCCACAGGCAAAACCTTCCTGTACACCGGCAACATCCTCAACACCGCACCAAATCCAGCTTTGCTGACGCTCGGGGTGGGCAAAGCGGCTTCGGCGCAGATTGTGGAGCTTGCTGCGGCGGGGGCGTATGGGGGGAGCAAGGGGTATGGGCATAGTTTCTTTTATGTTGATGAGAGGAAGGAGGATGGGTCGGAGATGGGGGAGGGGGATGATGTCGATGGGGTGGCGTTTGGGGATTTTGTGGCGGAGTTGGTTGAGAAGGGGAATGGTGAGGTGCCGTGGCTTGCTACTTTTGTTGCTGGGGAGGGGTATGTGAAGTTTCCTAGGCAGGAGAAGTTATAAGGGGAGATGTTGCTGGATTGGTTGGTTATTATGGGTTGAGAATGCTCTGGCAAACCGTGATTTGATGATACTCATGGTCTTGATGAATCCATTCTTGTCATTTTGTCTTATTTTCTTGGTGCGCCAGCATGGATAATACTACCTATGACTCTGGAATATCAGCCCAATGCCACGTACCTCGAAGCGATCGTAGCCTACTCTGTAGTGCCACCGAATCAACAAAGCAAAAGAAACTTTCGGCATCAACAACACCAAAACCCTTTGTTCTTCAACCCTCTCTCCCCAATCGGACTCCACCCCCACGCAATCAGATTGGAATGCTCAGCACTCGGTCCGCCCACCTTATTCCAAAGTCTGTCCTCGGCCCAGCCTTTCCCAATGGTGGGGTGGTGACAGGAGGTAGGTGATGGCGAGAGGAAGAAAAGGGATACTTGGGTTTTGTGTGGGAGCTACTTGTATGTGGTCGTTGGTGCGGCACAAGCAGGTTTCACGTGTCTACGTAAGGTGGTGTGAAGATCCCTTGATGGCATGTCCTTCTTTGTGATGGCATGGAGTTGTTAAATGAGGTCCATGTCGTTTGACGCGCTAGTGCTCGCGTTTTCCACCAACAAGTCTAGAACATGACTTTATCCGCTGTCAAAACACTTCATCACATGCATATCCTGACAACAGCATCGAATATCGTGAATACCAGGCAAAAGGCAGCGTTCTAAAAAGGTCAAGCAAACCGACGCCTCAATATACATACAGCACAAAGTTATCCTAAAAAAAACCCACAACCACATGGCCATTTCCCCAGCTCTTCAACGGCCGCGATAAACCCTTTCTCTCCACCACCATCCCTCCATGTCCCTTCTGAATCCCACACCGAGGAGCTCGAACTGAGCAAGCCGACGACATGAACGGCGGCTTAGACGGCACATACGACGGCTACGGCGCAAGCGCTGCCTCATCATCGCACCTCGGCGAGATCTCGCAAGCTTTGTCGGCCACTCTCGATCCTCGCGTCTCCAACGATATCCGCCAACAAGCCCTACAATTTCTCGAGCAAGTCAAGACAGAGCACGATGCGCCGCAGTACGGATTCACTCTTGCCGAAGACTACAACCAGAACACCGCCGTCCGCTACTATGGACTGCAATTGCTGGAGTATGCGGTCAAGTACCGCTGGACAAAATATACTTCGAAACAGGCCGAGCAGCTGCGATTCTGGGTCAAATGTCTGGCCGGGAGCATCAGGCAGCAAGATGAGTTGTATATCCGCAACAAGATAGCACAACTTTGGGTGGAAGTCGCAAAGCGATGCTGGGGCGAGGAGTGGATGGACATGGACAAGTTGCTCGTGACTTTGTGGGAAAAGAGCGTGGAAGAAAAAGGCTTTGCGAACAAGGTCTTTGTGCTCTACGTTCTCGAGATGCTGTCAGATGATATTTGCAACCGAGAAGACGCAATCGCTGGATTGAGATTGGAGGTGCTTGGAAGTGCTCTGAACGAAATCATCATTCCTCAGGCGCTATACGAGGAACACCTCACTTCAAGAGGCAAGAGTGCGGAGGTGAGAGCGGGCAGGGAAGGATGGCTCGCGAGAGTATGCGAATTCTTCGGGCAGTGCGTCAAGAACATCAGGATGGGTGGTGACCCTGCCATGGTGAAGAATATGGAAGGAGCCGCTGGCAAAGCTCTCAACGCACTGAGGCCCACGATGGCATGGGTGAGCCTTAAGGCCGTCCTTGAGATCAACTGCATCGATTGCCTCTACCTGCCATTCCACACCTCCGATACTTTGTTGCAGACCGCTGCAGTAGAAGTCTTGTATGCGCTGCTCAGTCGGCCGTACAACGCCCACTTCCACGAACAATGGCTCACGCTCATAAACCAATCTCTCCAACCCGAACGGATTGCAATGTTCCAGCAGGCATACACCCGGACAGGACCGGAGCTCAGAGACGACGACGAGATGTACACGCTGCAAAAGAAGATGAGCGAGGTCTTATCGATCATGGCAGACGCGGTGGCCGGCCACCCACAGCTAGCACACAACGGACTCGATGTCAACCTGCTGTTCAACCTCCTCACAGGCGTCTTGCAGAGCGAGAGTCTGATAGTCTCTATCCCCGTCCTGCACAGCTGGACCAAGTTACTCGCGGTCCAGGACACCGCCATCATTGATCTTGTCATGCAAGCTCTCGGTGTGCTCCTGCAAACATGTAGCGCGCGTCTCCTCAATTACGAAGCTCTCCCTGAAGATCTTGACGACCCAATCTTGCAATTCCTCTACGAAGACTTTGACACGATGCCCGAGCGTCACGCATTCTTAGGCAACTACCGCCGCTACTGCATCAACGTTATTGAGACCATCTCGCGTCAACGACCGCTCGAAGCGCTCGAGCACGTTCTGACGCAGACCAAAACCTTACTTAACGAAGGCCCTTACACCGGCGGCCGTGGCTTTGATCCCGCAACTTTCTCCAAGACATCGCTACCGCTATTGCAATTCGACGCACAATTCAGCGTTGTAGTCAGCGTGATCAAAGGTTTCTCTAGATGGGAAGCCGATACCTCAGCGATTTCCCACGACGATCCACTGCGAGCTCGCGCAGATGCGGATCGCGCCACGGCGCACGAGATGCAGCAACAATGGTGCTATGCCATCATCAACACGCACGTCGACGACCCAGAAGTGGCCTCACAGATCCTCACACTCCTGTCGACGATCTTGCGTACTGTCAAGCCGGGATCCGAGTTTGTTCTGCATGTCGTACAGCACATGCTTACGATGAGGCTGTATGATGACCCTTCGCACACGACTTTTTCGGACGCAGTCAAGAACTTTGAGGCACTGCGGGTTATTGAGCTGCAGAAAGTTGCCCTGACTTTCGCAAACGAACTGCTCGAAGTCTTCCAAGAACTGGAGGGCAGAGTGAACGTCCTCGTCGAGAAGCATGCGGCCGACCAGCGGACCGTCTGGGGATACAGATCATTCCTCTTCATGATCGTTCACCGCGCCACAGGCGTAGACGCTGAAGCCCGCCAAGCAAGACTGCAACAGATGGTCAGCCCCGTTTATGAGTCGTGGCAAGATCCGTCTCTAGCAGCTTCGGTGAGCAGTTTCCACGGCTTCTGCGACACACTAGCTCTAGGTGGTCTCGATCAATTCTACAAGCAGTACCGCTTCGCTGAGGTCCAAGACTGGGCTTCACAGCAACTTGATGAAGCAGGCCAAGCCAGACAGACCGAGATTAAGAGTCGACTCGATCGCCTGCCTCTCCGGATGACAAAGTCGCTGCTTGCTGCTACGACTGAGAAGCTGAAAGAAGGTAGCGATGAGTATGACACTGCTTGCGCACTTTGGGGACCTGTTATTCCCGCCATCTTGCCCTCACTCTTGCAGATGATCCGACACTCGCAAGCCTTCAACAACATGGCGAACTGGGCTCACTTGCCTGAAGAGTTGCAAGCCGTCATCAAGCGCACAATGCAGGATCGCTTCTGGCAGTCTGGTATTTCCAACGAATCGCGAGACGAGTTCTACAAGCGAATCAGCGGCAGCAAGAACTCGTACGAAGGTTTCGCATCCAACGTGCGAGGCACAGTTAGGAACGTCCGAGAACAAGGCTACCACATCCTGTATCTCAGCACAAGATTCGAAGAACAGTTCTACGGCCTGACAGATCTGGCCGAACCACTGGCGCAAGCACTGTTCGACGATGCCGAACACCTCGCAACAAACCACCTGAACGCTCTGATCAACCTGACCACAGGCCTGGTCCAGCGCTGCCCACCTCACTACCGCGCATCCTTCCTCCCACCCGTCCTAACCCGCCTCTTCGTCAAACTCGACCTCAAAATCAGCAGCGAATGGGCCACAATCTCCCAAGTCTCGCAGCAAACCGCCGAAGACGACAACCTCTCGGAGGAAATGCGCAAAGAAAGCGTCCTGCGCCAATTGACCTACTCGACCGTCTCCTTCGTCGCCTTCCTCTTCGAGCACGAGAAACCTCCACCCCGCCAATCAAACGGCGGCAACAGCCACAGCCCCCCTAATGCTGCTCCCAAACCAACCCTCCACGACCTCGTCCTCTCCGACGCCTCCGTCCTCGAGCCCCTCATCCTCTTCTGCACCCACGCCCTGCGCATGCAAGACTCGCGCTGCTGCACCACAGTCTGCAAGCTCTTCGCCTCGCTCGTGCCCCAATTCACATCCGCAGACCCGCAAGTCCGCGAGTTCATCGCCTCGGACGTGCTCAAAGCCTGCATCACCTCCCTCAACGAACCCTACTTCGTAGACATGCAGCGCGACCTCGCGTCCCTCATCGCGCAGATCCTAAGCCTCTATTGCCCACTAACAGCTACCCCGAGGAACATCTTGCTGTCGCTGCCAGATATGGATGAGGGGAGGGTTGATAGGGATGTGAGGAAGATTGTGGATGCGAGTAGCGCGCGCGGGCAGAGGGCGCTTGTGCTGGAGATGCTCAAGGGCGTTAGGGGCGTTAGTATCTACGAGGCGGGCAAGATTGAGCGCGAGGCGGTGCAGCAGAAGAAGGGTGCCCGCAGTGGGGTGCAGGCGCAGTATATGGAGGTTGAGCAGCAGAGGGCTGGGGTTACGGATGGGGCTGAGGTTGGGTTGGAGGATGTTGGTGGGCTGTTTGGGGATGCTTGAGTTGTGAGGTGCTGGTGTGAATGAGTGAGAGAGTAGGCGACCGCCTAGCAGGCAAGCGATACGTGAACAAAAAAAGCGAATTGAGTACATGTAGTTTTGTACCATTACCAAAACAAATTCCAATCGTCTCAAACTATTCAAATCAATTACACGGGAATCAATACAGCTATCTGCAATGCGTGCAACAAATGATTAGACCTAAGACTGATTTTTTTCTAATATTCTGGACAAAAAGCAAAAGATTTCGACCGGAGTCGAACTCGTGGGTTTCCAAAGATTGATAACGCGGCGTAGTGCGGTAGGCCAAGGATTCATCTGGTAAAAGGCAAGGTGAATGCTGATTAACCCAACCGCGCCGACATTGGACAAAGCAAGCGTTGTAAAAAATATACCTCACGCTGTGTCCCACGCCCATCCACACCAATGGAATCGACATGAAATGTACAGCCATTCCCATATCAATTGCATCAACACCCATATCTCACGACATAACAACACAAATTTCACAAGAAACTCTTCATGCTGCGAAAAGAGATATATGTCATTAAATATTGGCTAATAGACAACCATTTCAGGCCGCGCCGCAGCATGTGAGGGCAAGAAGACCTACGAGCTCATGGCACTGTCGCTCTTCCTGGCCTGCTCCAACTCGTCGCCCTTGATCTCGCGCAGCGTACCAGTGACGGCGACGCCGCCGAGCAAGTTCGCGCCCGCAATCTCCTTCATGAACCCGAGGCCGCCGACTTCGTGCTTCCAGTAAGTAATATCTATCAATCAAATCGTCAGCAAAGTCCATCTCTCAAATCATGAATCCATCGAGAACCATCGAACTCACATTTCGCCCTAATCTCAATCAATTTCATCCTCGGATCTTCCGGCCCGCCAGTGTGCACTCCATCGCCCAAATCGCCAAACCAAGCCTTGGTGCCCTTGGACCAGATTTCCTTGATGCGGGGGTCCGAGTTGTCGGAGGTGACGCACTCGCCCGTCACGGACACCCAGTCTTGGTTGCTGGAGTTGAGGAAGGTGACGTTTGCTTCGGGCGGGCCGTTTTCGAGGTCGTTGAATTTTTGGCTGTGCGCGTTGGCCAGGAAGAGGAAGTCCGGGCCGGTGCGTTTGGCGACGGCCATGGAGCGGCCGACGGGCTGTGATGGGGAGGGAGGTGTTAGTTTGGGTATTGGGTGATGGAGGGTTTGGGGGGGTTGTTGATTGGGGGTAGTGGTTGGGTCTTTTGACTTACGCCTACACCCGGACGGTAAGTGCCCAGAATACCGATCTTGAGGCCATCGACTATCGCGTAGAGGTCTTTGGTCTTTGTCTCGAGCGAGGACTCGGTGTCGAGCTGCTTGGAGACCGAAGGGTCGGTCTTGGAGTCGACCTCGGACTGCTTGAGTTGCTCGGGCATGTTGAGTCTAGGGAGTGCTGTGAAAGATCGGGCAGTAGCAGTGAAAGCAGGAGTGATGAATGCCGGTCTGGTGCAAGTGGTACGGATTGATGAGACGCGGGAGGCGAGAGATGTGAGAGTACGTCTGGTAGAGAACATTTGGATTGGAGTCGCATGAAGAGGTGCTTTGAGGGGGGGTGTTCTTTTGTACTTGATGGTTCCTACCTAGAGCTCTCTAACGCTGCCAATGCTTGCATTGACTTGCAGGTGGACCACCATCATAGGTGGTGACGGCGGAGGTTGCGTGAAACCCGAACCGAGCAGCAACAGCTCTCATGGTGACGCGGTTGTTCACAGTCATGATGTAAGAATCCTGCAGGCCAGACTGCTTTGTGCAGAGCGGAGGATCCCCATGGACCCTCTTTCGGTCCTTGTAAATGCGACGCATGCGATGGGAATCGATGAGATCTGAGATCGTCGGTCTGTTGATGAGCGTGTTTGCGATTGTGTTTGTGTTCGATGAGCGGATTTGGAGAAGCTCGGCGGAGGACAGACCGGAAAGTCCGTTGGTTCGGAGATCCACTCTGGCTGGGCTCATCATTACGTGTAGAAGATAGGCGGTTACTGTAGTAGACAATAATACTCATGGGCCGACCACATAGGTGCATCTGGTCTCATTCTCATCCTCGTCACTCGTTTTATCGGATCGCAACATGAAGAAGAGTTTATTGTTGTGATCTCAAAAGACGAAACAGCGTCATGAAGAACCCTCCATCAAATCCATGCCAGCATTCTTGTCCTTTCCAGACATCATTAACTATCTGGCACCGAACGCATTGCCATCAAAAGAGCATATACGGATGTACGCTGCCGTGTGCTTATCGGACTCCAAATTGTAGGTAATGGAAAGACAATAAAGCATCATCTCAATTCAAGAGACCCGTGAACAGCGAACCGCGTTTCTGCAACCCGTACGACCTTGCTGAGAGTACCGCTGTTTGGATACATGTCCATTTCGTAAGCGAATAACCGAAGAGTTAGAGATGCACGAACTAAATCGTCCTGATAGGGTTGTATACTTCTCTCTCTCTGTCTCTGTTCATGTCAACAGCCTCGACTTGCCACAAATCCAAAACACATCAAGGAGCCGGGCAGGTGAAACTCAATTCTTGCTGCAGAATTAACGAAACCTCCACGAGCAGCGTTTCTTCTCGACCGTATACTTATAGGTAAGGCGACCGTTCGTAAATTCAAGCCAGCAACATCGGTAACTCAATTGTGTGAGCATGCAAGTCGAAGACAGCAACCGGAGATCAGCAGTCGCGATCCACCTTGAATAAGCGCCACTGAGTCCAGACCGAATGCACGGAACAACAGCACCTGTGTCAGCAAAGTATGGGTAAAACCACTCACACTGGAATCGGGAGCGTTGTTCCACCTTGCAAGGCTGTGTCTTGCATCAGCACGCGCTGTCGAGTCCAGACAATGATGTGTGTTCAGTTCAGGCTGCTTCACAGTGAGACCATCGTAGGGCGACAGCGGGAGGCGGAGTCCGGTGCGACAGTAATCGGTAGCGCGCGGCAATAATCTGTAGCCGGCAAGGACGGCGCACAACGTCAACGGCCGTCAGCATGCATTCAAGAGGACGGCGGCTCTCAGCTGATGATAATCCAAGTTATTATTACGCCGTCAAGAGGAGACATGGGCACGCCGCATGGTCGTCTGTGATACGAGTGTGTAAGCATGGGTGTCGGCTGCTAAACAAGAGTGGAAGATCCTGGATGGTCTGCAATTCCAAGTTACGAGCGCTCGGATGTTTGTTGTTGTTTGTCTCTCATCTCCCGACTCCTGACTAAGGTGGTTCGGGGTGTTGAGACTGGAAGACGAGATCTTCGGGTGCCGAGAAGTCTGGACCGCGTGTTGAGAACTGGAGAGGCTTTATCTTGTGGAGTCCGCGGGTGGTGTCAGATGTATGTATAAGTGAACTGCAGCACATGGACAATGGAGATGCACGCGTTCGTCGTGATATCACGGGGATCATGTAAGCCAAGATAGCATTGTATGTCTCCACCTGCCTATAACAATAGCTAGATTGTCGATAATAGCCATCACTCGGATCAGGGGATGGCGGTATAAATTGATCGTTTGCTGGAGAAGGTTGTTCCTGACTACTATACAGTACAGGCTAGCGCTGCCACATGCGTCGGATGCAATCTCGCTTCACGCCCGGCCCCACTTGACGGCCAAAAGCTACTCGTTGCCATGCTTTCTTAGTAGTGATAACCCCTGCGCGACAATTCAATCAATATCACTTGCCCGACCGCCGCCTTTTGATCTCTTTCATTCCCTCGTCCAGCCCTCACAAACACCACACTCGCTATCCGCTGCCTTTGTGCACCCACGTTCTTTCAACACATCCCCGCCATTCCAAAAGACGCTCCCCAGCATTTCAATCTTCGGCCCGCAATAACTTTGCCTCAAAGTGTAAGTCATACTGTCTCCTGTTTACTTGCCCGTCTTTTGCGCGTAACATCGTTCTACGTTGGTTCCGAATCAACGAGATCTGTCTCCTCGTCATCGCAATCGCATTTAAACGTCATTTACGGACTCGAGCATCGAGAAACGCACTCAAAACATACCCAAAACACATCCTAACACCGCTGGCCGGCAGTATCCAAACAACAATCAATCAAAATGAAGACTGGAGTCCTCGCCCTCGCCGCTCTGTCGGCCGTCGCCGCTGCGCAACCCCAGCACGGCGCCCACAAGCACCGTCACGAGAAGAAGCAGGCCGTCGCCTACGTAACCGATGTCAAGTACGTGACCGCCGCTCCCAAGATGGTCTACGTCGACCAGAACGGCAACCCCGTCAACCAGCCCGCTGCAACTCCCGCCCCTCAGCAGCAGGCTCCCAAGTACGAGGCTCCTCCTCCTGCCCCTGCCTACTCTGCCCCGGCTCCCGCCTACGTCGCCCCGGCTTACTCGGCACCTGCCTACTCGGCACCTGCCTACTCTGCTCCGGCCTACTCTGCTCCGGCCTCCTCCTCCTCTGCCCCGGCCCCTTCGTCTTCGTCTACCCCCGGCGGCGGTAGCTCCTCGGGCTCTGGCCACGGTATCACTTACTCCCCGTACAACTCCGACCAGTCTTGCAAGACCGCCGACCAGATCGCCATGGACCTTGCCACTCTTGACGGCTACAGCATGATCCGCATGTACGGCGTCGACTGCGACCAGGCCGGCCCTATCATCAAGGCCGCCAAGTCCAAGGACATGAAGGTCTTCGCCGGTCTCTTCGACATCACCGGCGTCGAGGCCCAGATCGAGAAGCTGAAGTCCGCCGTTGAGCAGAACGCCGGTGGCGACTGGAGCGTCATCGACACCGTTTCCGTCGGCAACGAGGGCATTAACAATGGCCAGTACAGCATCTCCGACATCCGCGCCGCCGTCAACACCGCCAAGTCCAGCCTGCCCAGCGAGTACTCCGGCAGCGTCGTCACCGTCGACACTTTCACCGCCGTGATTAACAACCCGGAGCTGTGCACCGTCGGCGACTACACCGCCACCAACTGCCACGCCTTCTTCGACGGCGGCGTCGAAGCCTCCGTGTCCGGCAAGTGGGTCCTCAAGCAGGCCCAGCGCGTCTCCGAAGCCTGTGGCAACCCCGACAGGAAGGTCGTCATCACCGAGGCCGGCTGGCCCTCCAAGGGCAGCACCAACGGCGTCGCCGTCCCCAGCACCGAGAACCAGGCCGCCGCTGTCCAGGACCTCAAGGACAGCTTCACCAGCAACCTCTTCCTCTTCACCGCCTTCAACGACTACTGGAAGCAGAACTCCGCCGCCACCTTCGGCGTCGAGCAGTACTGGGGCATCTACGGCGACTGCCCTTCTTCGTAGAATCCTTTCCCTTCTTCTACCACATGTACAGCTTGCATCGCTAGGGTGAAGCCGTAGTTCAGATGGATGATCTTCTTGGACTACTGGGATGGATGGATGCATGGGAAAAAAAGGCGTTTTATCGAAACGTTTTTTTTTCTCCTTCTCACGACGGATTTCTTTTGCTTTTTCTCTTTCTTCACAGAGGCAGTAGGTGGATAACACCAACCGCTGTCTTTGGTTTTCACGTCTTTTTTTTCAAAACTACCTTTTCGTAGGCGCCACGTCAGTTCCAGTCTCGCGTGGGTTGGGCTCGACAGGGAGATGATGCCTGTAGATACCCTTTATTCGGAATATCATGATTTTTTCCAACATCACTACATGTCATTGACAGCGTTCGTAGTGTTCGTTGAGAGTGTTCGGGCTTCTTCAAACGATTGTCGTCTTGAGGATCGCTGACGTGAATGTACAGTAGATCCATCGTTGATATTGTATCGTTGCAGTGGGGATCCCCAAAGTCGATCAAACAAAGCGATCGACGGTCCCGCATGGCTTGCAGATGGAGATGGAGCTCTCTCCACATGGAAGCTCCGACTTCGTTGACAACAGTGCCAACCTCGCCACTAACTTCACGCATGAAGATCATCTCGACTCAGTCAACCACACGACTGCTCTTGTAATTGCACAAGTCTAGTTACCTATCATCTGCATCAGCTTCGAACATCGCTCCTGACCTCAAACCAGACCAGCAGCACCCAGCCCCATCCCGGCACTCCAAGAAGCTTATCGTATTCAAGACAGCAAAACGCCTCACCACATCACATCACATCACACACCCTCCAGCTAGCTCGACCAAGCACACAAAACACAAAACCAAACCACATTCTCTCTCTCTCTCTCTCTCTCTCTCTCTCTCTCTCACACACCAAAAACAACAACAACAAGTACTATCGCCAAAAAAAAAAGCACACACCGAAAAAACCCAACAACAAATATTTCCCCCAACCATGGCCTGGCGCTCCCACGGCACCTCCAACGCCACCCTCATCGCCTCCCTCCAGCGCAACGCCCTAATCAAAACCCCGCGCGTCGCGCAAGCAATGCTGCAAATCGACCGCGCCCATTTCCTCCCTCCCGACACAACTTCCGAAGCTTATAGGGATTCACCCCAATCCATAGGGTATTCAGCCACAATCTCCGCCCCGCACATGCACGCCGCTGCGTGCGAAGCGCTACTGCCGTATTTGTATGAGGGCGCGAGGGTGTTGGATGTGGGGAGCGGGAGTGGGTATTTGACGGCTGTGCTCGCTGCTTTAGTCGCGCCGAGCTCCGATGGTTCCCAGGGTGAGAACGGTGGTGGTTTGGTTATCGGAGTCGAACATATCGAGGCTCTGAGGGCTATGGGGGAGGCTAATGCGGGGAAGAGTGAGATCGGGAGGGAGTGGGTGAGGAGTGGGAGGGTGAAGTTTGTGTTGGGGGATGGGAGGAGGGGGTGGAGGGAGGGAGGGCCTTGGGATGCTATCGTAAGTCTTTCTTCCCAGTTGATCCTGTTTTGCGGACATTGTAGAGCTGACCTTCTCTCGCTTTTTCCACAGCATGTGGGAGCCGCGGCGGCTGGATTCCAACAGGAGCTAGTCGATCAGTTGAAGGCGCCTGGGAGGTGAGTTCCTTGCTTTCGTTCATTCATTCATGCATCAATTCACCCAGCCTTCGATGTCTCGAGAGTGCTTCTCCGAAACCCCGGATCTCTCTGGAGCGACGGTCCATTTGTTTCAGAACGCTCAACGCTCTCTGCTTCCTACCAGGCAAAGCAAAGCCTCCCCCAGCCCACATTGCTAATCTTCTATAACCCAGACTCTTCATCCCAATCGAACAAGACTCCGAACAGCACATCTACATCATCGACAAAGACGCGGAAGGAAACGTCACGACGAAGAAGGAGTACGGCGTGCGTTATGTGCCACTAACAGACGCACCAAAATCACCATGATGAAGAGCGAACCCTCAAACGATTGCGAATCGAAAGGTAGAGCGATGCATTACCTGAATCGGATTAATGAAAGAATGAAACGGTCTCCCCAAGAAGAACAAATACTTCTGACAGGCTCATCACAGCGATCAAAGTGGGAAAAATTCCTCGACTGCACTACATATCCAAACTCAAAACTTACCTAGTGACCTCGGATCAAGTGTCTCTATGCAAGAAGATACAGAATTAAACACCCGACTGCGGGCCTCCAAAGATCCCATGATCCCCTACCTACCGTCACCTCATCGATGGCGTCTCGTCAACCCTAACCCTCTTTACCCCAAACACTCTTTTTTTCTGGTTCACAATATTACATTAGATAGTCACTCTCTAACGAATGGTTTTGATGCCAGCAGCAGGGTGTTGAGAAATATCCTCTATTGGAGAATGTGAGAGACGGGATGGGTGTTCGGAAAGGGTAGAGCAGCCAACTCACCACCCATGTCAAACGGGTATACTGGGAAACGAACGTCAAGTAAAGTATGTAGGTCTGTCATTGTCCTCGTAGATGAGCAGGAATCCTAGTGGTCTTTTTGTTATATTCGGCAAGGAAAGGCAGGCGAAAAAAGTATCCAGGACGAAAAAAAAGCAATAGGGAGGTATATACGTTTTGGAACTCTTTTCAGAAGCAGAAGAGGAAGTGCAATGCCAAAAAAAAACGCCATTTCAATCCCACCATCCTTCCCCATCTCTCGTTCTTCCCTCAACCAAGGCAAGGACAATGTGTAACTCCGACAAGAAGAAGCAGCTCTCCCCCACCCTCTCACATGACGTTACACTGCTTCCCCATCTCCAAATACTGCTTCAAGTACCCGTCCACATCATCCTTCTCCACCCCCGTCGTGCCCGCGCCCCTAGGCCTCTTGACACCCCTCACCGTAATCTTCTGCTCGCCCTCCCCATGCCACCACCTCAGAACCTGCTGCTCCGCCCCATCGATACCCTCCGTCTCCCTCAACCCAATCGTCCACTTCCCGCCACTGACTTCAACCTGCGTCTGTTGAGTCGGGAAGTGGAAGTTGGGCAGAAACACTTCGGTCGGGAAGTCTTGCGGGGTGGAGCTCGGAGACTGCAGCGTGAAAGTGTAGTTCGAGTTCTTGAGGTCGAAGAGGTTGTAGCTGACGTTGCCGTGCGTGGCGATCGGGTACGGGCGGATGAAGGCCTCCGCGGCGCGGTAGCCGGCCGTGTCGCTCGCGGCGGCTGCGGCGGCGGCGGACGAGGGGAGGGACATGCTGTCGACGCTGAGGGTTTTCTTGAGGTTGCCTGGACCGACCTGGGCAGGGTGGCTGGGGTCGTTTTCGATCGTCTGCTCCTGCGAGAGTTCGTTCGTAGTGGCGGCTGTCGGGTTGGTGGGGACTTGCTTGTCCTCGGCGCAGTAGATGCTGAGGTCCTCGCCGTTCCACTGGTCGCCCCAGCGGTGGCTGTTGCTCGCGTTGTAGAGCCACCAGGTGAAGCCGTTGGCTTTGCTGGCTTCGACGGCGTAGTGGTTGGCGTCCACCGCGAGTGATTGCGAAAAGTAGTTGCCCGTTTCGTAGGACTTCTTGTCGTTCATGTCGTAGGGGATGCCGATTTCGGTGTATATGCAGGGGTGCTCGCCCATGTAGTCCAGGCCTTCTTGGCGGATTGCGGACAGCTGGTCGCGGAAGCAATTGCGGACTGCGTTCTCGCCGAGCTTGAGAGCAAGCGCTGGGGTGGCGTAGCGACCACGGAGCACGCCGACGACGTCGACATTCCAGTAGCGGTTCCATTTCTTGGTGATCAGAGTGATGCCGTCGTAGAAGTGAGAGGCAAAGACGAGGTTGGGGTCGTCGTCTTTGGTGCCCTTGATTCTGGGCGGAATCTCGAAGGGACAGGGCTGCATGAACATGATCGCGCCCGACCAGACGCCACGGATGGCGTTCTTGTATCGTCGCCAGTGGTCCATGAAGTAGTGGTTGATGTAGAACTGCTCGTCGATCTTCTCGCCCGAATCAGGGTGGTTGGTGAAGTAGAAGGGCTTCTTCAGCTCGTCTGTGCTGGGGTCCCAGACGCCATGCTGCGCCCAAATGTCCTCTCCAAGCTTCCAACTGTCGGCACGCTTCCAACCATATTTGGTGTCGTCCCATGTCTTGGGGTTTAGCCATGCCGTCTCGCCTTTCGGGTCGATCAATTCAGTGCCGCTCTTGTAGGGTCCGAGATTACCGAAATCCCAAGTCGGCACTTCTATTGCCTTGCCTGAGCCGGCGAGCATGGACTGAAAAGCTGTGGGTGTGCTGCCCTTCTTCAATCTCTGCTCCTCCGGAACTTCACCAAGATTGGGGTGGCCCACCATGCCCTTGTTGGGCTCGTTCATAGACTCATACCCAATTACCACCTCGCCCTCCAAGTCTCCAGCATCGTGTATCCTCTGCGCCAAGTGCTTGCAAGCTGCAACAAAGTGCTCCTGGAGATAGTCCTGGATGTTCACGCCGTTGATGACACACTTGGGTGTGAAGTCCTTGCCTGCAAAGAACATGGTGAAGATGACCTGGCACGCCAATCTGGTGTAGTTGGTCGCCCAGATCATCTTGGGGAAGTCTTCGGGGTTGTCCCATGTGTTCTGTACCAGCGATGCCCTGGTTACGTGCAGCTTCTGCGGGTCCAGACCGCAAGCGTATACGGTCCACATCGGAGCGCCTGATCCTCCAGTGAAGCGCGACCAGACATCCTGATGGGGGTCCATGAAGACGTAAAAGCCATATGCCTTTGCTATCCGCAGAATCTTGATTGTGTGCTCAATGTACTCTTCGTCGTACTTTCCAGGTCCCGCGTGCTCCAAAGCCTCCCAAGTGAAGATGTAGCGGATTGTGTTGTAACCCCATCGCTTCAGGCGCGAGAAGTGCGTGTGCGCTTCTGCGACGCTGAACGGTCTGTCGACGAAAGAGACTGTGTCGCCGTCGAAAAAGCCATCCTTCCTATGAGATGGGACATCGGGGTGGGCAGGGAGCTTGCTGTCGCCGGCTACGTTGATGCCGTGGAGTTGGATTTCGCGGTTCTCTGGGTCGCGAAAGGTCTGGCCGTCGACACGGACGCGTACGGGAGGCATGTTTGTGGTAGTGGTTGGGATGGTATGTGGGCTGTACAGGTGTTTCTCGTGTGACGGTCTAGTTACATGTAGCAGTAGCGGCGTGTTGGATGCACATGTGATCAGAAGGTCGAGCTCTGATGATCAAGCGGAGTGCCGTCCAAGTTTCCTCCTTAAGAGTTTGTCAATGCAGAAGTAGCGAGCACAAACAGACTGTGAGGATGAGATGAGGGAAGTGAAGTGGTGAATAGTTGGATATCTTTCAACAGGGTCCCATCTCGCGGTCAATATGGCGCGCCTTGATTTGATCTGGACGCCGCTCTGCCTTCACGCCGCACGCACGCACTCCACACGTCATGCCAACTCCACCCCTAGTGCCCCCATCAATGATCATTGGCGCGGTCGTACCCACTTTTGTCCTTCGTTTCACGACTTGATTGGCCGTTTGCTATTCACATGCCTCGGTTCACCTGCTGTTTGTCCAACGCTATCTTTATCTGGGGAAACAGCCATCTGGCTTCAACGACGCTGGAATCTAGAATACCCATAGACATACAAACAACAAACTCTTCCTCTCGTCCAATTCATACTGCACAACACCGTGCACCATGATACTCCGGCCGTCTCTCCTAGCCATAGGTGCCATCTGCCTCTCCGGATCGCAACTCGCAGTCGCATTGTCGTCGTCCGACATCCCTGCCGATACACCTGTTTCGCAACTCATCTCCAGCGCCAAAGTGAACCTCGCCCAGGGCAACCCTCAAGATGCCTTGACATACTTCGATGCCGCAATCCAGAAAGACCCGAGCAACTACCTTACCGTCTTCCAGCGTGGAGCCGCTTACCTATCCGTTGGTCGCAATGCACAAGCAACTCGCGACTTCGATCAGGTACTCGCGCTCAAGCCTGGCTTCGAAGGCGCATTGATGCAGCGAGCCAAACTGAGAGCGAGGGCTGCGGAATGGGAGGCCGCAAGAAAAGACTACCTTGCGGCGCACAAGGAGGGTGGCCAGGAGCTCATCGATCTGGACGAGGCTGAAGGAGCCGCCAAATTGTCGGCCGACGCAGAGAAGGCAGGAGACTGGGAAGCCTGTGTATCACAATCCGGAACCGCCATCTCAGTGGCCGCCGCGGCGCTCGAGCTACGGCAGCGAAGAGCAAGGTGTCGTTTCGAGCGTGGGGAGATCATGGAAGGTGTGGCAGATTTGAACCACGTACTCCAGATCAACACCGGCAACACCGAACCCTCTCTTCAAATATCCGCCATGACCTTCTACTCTCTCGCCGAAACCGACAAGGGCATCACCGCAATCTCCAAGTGCCTCCACAACGACCCCGACAACAAAGCCTGCGCCAAACTACGCAAGTCCGAAAAGGCCATCGACCGCACCCTTAAGAAGTTCAACACATTCTTCGAGAAACGCCAGTTCGCCTCCGCCGTCAAACTCCTCATCCCACACTCGGACGACCCTGGACTCTTGCAGGAAGTGAAGGATGACATTGCAGCCTGGCGCGAGGCTGGCTACATTCACGCTACCGCTCCCAATGGCCTCTACGCGCATCTCGTCGAGCGTACATGCGAAGCCTACACCGAGATGAACAACGCCAAGAAGGCACAGACCTACTGCGAGGAAGCCCTGACCTACAACCCTACTTGCCTGCCCGCTCTCATCAACAAAGGCCAACGCCAGCTCGACGCCGACGAATTCGAACCCGCCATCGCCACCCTGAACGAAGCGAAGGAAGCCCACGGCAACACCCAAAAATTGCAAGAGCTACTCCAAAAAGCGCACACCCTGCTCAAGCGCAGCAAACAAAAAGACTACTACAAGGTTCTCGGAGTTGCCCGCGACGCTGACGAGCGCGACATCAAGCGTGCGTTCCGCAGGCTGACGGTCCAAAACCACCCTGACAAGGCTCACCTGAACGGCATCACGGAGGACGAGGCGCAGAAGAAGATGGCGACCATCAACGAGGCATACGAGGTCCTGTCCGATCCAGAGCTGAGACAACGTTTCGACAATGGTGACGACCCCAACGACCCCACGAGCGGACACGGCGGACAGCCATTCCAGGGCTCGCCTTTCGGCGGCGGCGGAGGTGGTCAGAGGATGTTCTTCCAGCAGGGTGGCGGTGGCGGCGGAGGATTCAAGTTCCAGGGCGCCGGTGGGTTCCCTGGTGGCGGTGGATTCCCTGGCGGATTTCCGTTTGGTTGATCACTTCTTGTGGAGTGGCATTGATAGCACGCATTCGTGGAGTTTCCTGGCATCGGCGTTTTGAATTAAGGGAGAATACCAGGGTTTCCGTTTTTATCATTGTCTGTCTTTGGACTTTGTTAGTTATAGACTTGTACCAGTATTTGGTATTGCAAGCTTTCGTCTTGATGGCTTTCGTGAGGTGTTCGCGGCTGCTGCGCTGGTAGTTCTCTGCTGCTACCAGATTGCATAAACAAATCAGCCTTGCTCTTGCTACTAGACGAGGCGGTGCAAGGGGCCAAGTCGAAGGACTAGGTAGGTAATCTCGAATACGATCTGTTTCATCTTGCAATTGAACTCTGTTAATTGGTGATGACGTCGCTCAAAACGCGTCCCCAACTTAAAGTCGCGCCTTCCATTGAAGCTCCACGACTCGCTCCTCCACCACCATCGACATTCACATTCCATCACCCATAAAACGATGTCCCTCAAACGCAAAGCCGGCGAGATCGCCACCGATGCCGCCAAAAAACCCAAGAATGCCTCCATCACATCCTTCTTCGGCGCTCCCAAACCCAGCCCTGTGGTCGCGAGCAACAAAAAAGACCCAGCTACAGCTCCGGCCACAGCACCTATTGCGTTCGACAAGGAAGCATGGGTCGCGAAGCTCTCCGACGAGCAGAAAGAGCTGCTCAAACTGGAGATTGACACTCTGCACGAGAGCTGGTTGGGCGCTCTCAAGGATGAAGTGACGAGCGATAGCTTCCTGAACCTCAAACGCTTCCTCAAGCGCGAGCAGGACAGCGGCGCGAAGGTATTCCCTCCGATGGAAGATGTGTACTCCTGGTAAGCAAAAGCATCACAACTCTCATGAATATTCCCCTCTAACACTCCACCAAGGTCCAGACACACACCCCTCCCCACAGTAAAAGCCGTAATCCTCGGCCAAGACCCCTACCACAACCACAACCAAGCCCACGGCCTCTGCTTCTCCGTCCGCCCACCCACCCCGGCTCCCCCCTCCCTCCTCAACATCTACAAATGCCTCAAAATCGACTACCCCTCCTTCCAATCCCCGCCCAAAAACTCCGGCCTCTTGACCCCCTGGTCCGACCGCGGCGTGCTGCTCCTAAACTCCTGCCTCACCGTGCGCGCGCACCAGGCGAACTCGCACGCCAACAAAGGCTGGGAGAAGTTTACGCAAAAGGTCATCGATACGGTCGCGGCGAAGCGCACCAAGGGCGTGGTGTTTCTGGCTTGGGGCAAGCCGGCGGAGGTGAGGGTCAAGGGGGTGGAGAAGGGCGGGAAGCATTTGGTGCTGAGGAGCCCGCATCCGAGCCCGCTGAGCGCTCATAGGGGGTTCTTTGAGTGTGGGCATTTCAAGAAGACGAACGAGTGGTTGCGGGAGCGGTATGGAGCCGAGGGGGAGATTGATTGGGATTTGAACGTCGCGCCGGAGGAGGCGGGGGTGTAGAGATGTGTTGTTGCTGCTGCTGCTGCTGCTGCTGTTGTTATTATTATTATTATTGCTACTGACGAATTGACGAATTCTTTGGATCCCATTAAAATTCGGGCTAAGGAGCTCACCTGAAGGTTCAGGTGAAGCTGGAAGTCGACTCGGGTGAGCCTCAGCTGAACGTTCAGCTGAGCTCATATCCGAACATGTCGCGCTCACCTGAGGATATGAAGCCCAGCGAGACACATTGTTTTGTTCGACAAAGTTCGTTTTTCGAGGGCGGCTCTTCCGCCGTATGTAACGAGTTGGCGTTTGCAGACCAGCTGTCGCAACCGGAAAGCAGCTCAGGTGAGTCTTGGTCGGATTAGAGCTCAGCTGAACGTTCAGCTGAGGTCCCGAACTCCCTCAGGTGAGCTGTAAGTAGGTGGTTGTGTGCAGCTCAGCTGAGGGAGTTGAGGAGCTCAGCTGAAGGTTCAGCCGAGATGGAACTGGACTCGATTCACTTGGTCTTTGCAGCCTGATTGAAAGAGGAAGAGAAAACCTCTTATCTTGATGGGGTGGTTTAGCGATGCAGCGAAGAAGACCTATGGTATTGCTCCGATGAAATCGTGGCTTTCTCGTTCCGTTCCGTTCCAAATCTCTAGATCGCCCGAAAGAACATGAACGGGTGCAGACTCCCATAAGAACAAAACGATAATCGCTAAACCGCAGTGACTGGAAACACTAAAAAAGAAAAAAAAAAGAAAAAGGAAACCCTCAAACCCGCTTCTCATGCCACTCAACAAACCGCGCCTCCGTCCCTTCAAACTTCAACTTCCCAGAAAACATCGCCCTCACCTTTCCTTGCGCGGCAGCCACACGCGCATGGAAGACAAGATCCCACCCACCCTCGCCGTCCGCGAGTAAACCCGCCGACCCAGGAGCGTGCAGCAGATCCCAGTCACCAGTCTGTAACAGCGGGCTGTCGGCTCGCGTGTAAGGGCCGGAGATGTTGCTCGCTGTCGCGTACTTGAGGTCGTAGCTAGGGTTGCGCGTGCAGCCGGACGAGAAGAAGAGGAAGTAGACCCCCTCGGGTGATCGCACGAGATCGGGAGCTTCGACTAGAGGGCCGTCTGATGCTGTGCGGTCGAGGATTTGTAAGGGGGTTCCTTCGATGGAGAGGCCGTCGGCTTTCAGTCTCTGGAGCATGATTGGCGTGGGCTGGCGCGGTTTCGCCATGTTTCCGCATTCGCCGCCGTGGCCGATGTTGTTGCCGTCGACTTTGTAGAGCAGGTAGGGCGTGTTGTCGTGGTCGGTGAAGGCTGCTGCGTCGATTGCTCCGCCGGCGGAGATGGGGCAGGCCAGGGGTGAGGGGAGCGGTTTGTACGGGCCCATGATTGAGGATGCGGTTGCGGCGCCGATGCAGTGTGGTGCAGGGTGGTTGGGCAATACGGCGAATTCGTGGCGATCAGGGTTGGGAGTGTTTTCGTTCAGGTCTGCTTCGGCTAGTCTGTTGCGTGCTGCGGCGTAGTACATGATGTACTCCCCTTTATCCGATTTTCGTCGGGTGACGCTGGGAGCCCATACATTTGCCTTTGGAATGCCGGGGTTCGTGCCGTTGTTGTGGCCTTGCACCACCCAAGCGCCGGTTGTCGGAAGGGGGTCATGCGTCGAGTTCAGCAATGTCCAGTCGACAAAGTTTGTAGATGTGGCGACCTGTATGTTCGAGACCCCGTATTCGTGGCTCGATGCGTTGTGAGGACGCTGGAGGATGCCAGCTGCATTGTTTGTAGCAAAGGCGTACCACATCTTCTCGTCTCGATAGAGCGCTGGGTCTGGGAAGTTGTCGTTGAGTGCAAGCCGTACTGGCGGAGAGTACCCTGGTGTTGTTTTATATCGTCGATGTGATGCGCGAGATACGGTTACGCCTACAGCAGCGCCAACGACGCCTAGTAAGATGATGACCAAGATAGCCGCAGCGGCCAGGGAGCCTCTGGACCGGAAAGAGAATACCCTTGCAGCTCCAGGCTGCTGCTTCCCAGTCTGATCATTGATAGTTCTGGTAAAGTGCCGTTGGAAGAATGAGAGGCGTTCGTTGTTGGCTAGAGCAGTTCCATGTTGGAGATGTGCAGTGGAGTCTGCCATATTTTCTGAGAGAGTGAGGGGCGTTTGCGTTTTGCGTTTGCCAATATTCCGATGCAGATTGTTGTGATAGGTAGGCTGTTGGTCTGCCCGAAGATTGACTAGTAACTGCGAGAAGGAGCGTGATGCCTGATCTTGCGCACGTGGTGGTATGTTGTAAATAATGGCGGAGGTGTAAGATGATGCAGTCAAAGAATGTCCGCCCTTTGTGAGTGAGTGAGATTTTACAAAGGCGCCAAAGTTGGAGTGCGAGACACAAAGGCCAAAGAGTGGTGGTAGGTCAGCCCAGAGACATGTTTGTTGTGAAGAAAGGGCGATGTGCTAATTGGAGGGGCAGTGGAGACGAGAAGTGAAGTCAACAGGCAGCAGCATCAACGAAGCAAGCGAGGTTGATAGGCGGCAGCATCAATAGCAGAAGAGGAAGAGGTGCAGTAGGATTCTGTAGGGGGTAGATGCAAGTCACGGGATTGGGAAGTGAAAGGTGGGCAAAGGGAGGGCTGAAGTTGCCTGCATGGTTTAGAGTTGCCCGCGTGGCACAAGAATGGTACTGTACGCGGCAAACAAAACAGCCGGCGTTAATCTGGAATGATAGGAGGAGTATACGAGGTCACGGACTCTGGACCATTCGAAAGGATTCTTTAGTTTGCCATTGGCTCTGTTTAGCGCCGGGCCAGTGAAGCTTGTCGCTCCCTAGAAATAGATCTTGATGCCGTCCACCGTGGACCATGCTGAAACTCGACACTCTCCCTCCATGATCTACCTAAGGCAAGTCTCATCGTGCTGAGATCAGCTGACATGCCGTGAGATTCGAATAAGAGCACATGACAAGGCGGGAATGTATAGTATGCTGCATATAATATAGAGCCAGATGTCGCCATAATCACGAAATCTCTCGCAACCATGCACAAACGCACCATCGAACAAAGACATGCGCCCATATGCAGATATACAATCGCGATATTCCCGACAGCCGATAGAAAGAGCAGCCCACACCTGCAATCTCCAACCGACACAACCACACAACAGCCCTAAAGCTGAAGAGCTTCTGACTTCAGAAAATATGGACCCCATCATCCTCTACGCCTCCGGTCTGGTAGTCTACGAGGTACTGCGATCTCTCGAGCAAAACCGAGGGGCGATGATAAAGATAAGATCAGTCCTCCAGGTTAAAACACAGCCCCGCCAATGATGAACACCCTCTCCTCTTCCCTCCGGATCCAATGCACGACCCGATTGGCAGCCTGTGTCACCGCCTGCCTCGCGGCTCCCGGCCCAGCAACACAGTACAGCTCGAACACAGGCGTCACCCAAGCCAGAGCGGTGGCATCGTGGGAAACTGCATGCATCACTTTCAAATGGCTGTTACGCGCGTGAACGGCTTCGTGCAACTGCGCGTACAGCGTCATGAGTTTCCTGCGGGCCACGGCGCCGCCAAAGTGGGGTTCGAACGATGGCATGGTGAATTGGACGTTGCCACGCGACTTGTACAGGAAGTGCTTCAGCGGGGTTCCGTTGGGGAACAGAGAGGAGCATGAGGCGCGGCCAGCTTGCATCGCCGCTGCGAGGGCGGCGAGCATCTTGCTCTTGGCCAGAGACGCGATGAGTGCGTCGCGCATAGCGCGGAGCGAGTCGAAGGCATCTTTGCTCGGAGAGATGAGGACAATGGCGAGATCGTCGGAGGATACGGGTTGTTTTGTCGATGACGAGGAGGATCGGCGGTCGGAGGTGGGCGATGCTGCGACCAAAGCCGCTTCTGATGGCGACAAGAAACTGACGTACATGTACAAGAACCCGGTATTGTTAAAGCCAGGAAGACACAGAGGGATCCAGTTTTCGCCTCCGCCGGCTTTGACACTGCCGGCTTCGAAGAGCATGTTGAAGATCAGGTGGAGGTCTCCTGGGTGCAGCGAGTGCTTCTTTGGTCGCACTACGCTTACTAGTCGGCCGGCAGCGACAATGAGTCCATACAGAAGTTCAGGAGAACGGACCTTGAGGAGGGCATCGTTGATCATCCTACGGTGTGTTTTGCGTAACCGGAGGCACTCCAGAGAAGATAGCAAAGTAGAGGGCGAGCCACGAGTGAACCCATCAGATAGACCATCGAGAAGAACGTCTGTACCCTGTAATGGTCTCCTGAGGTCGGTGGATGGCCTGTTGGAGAAGATTCTTTCCAGACTCGGCAATGTCAGAGTTGATAAAATCTGCATGTACAGAGATTCTAGCTGGTTTCGCAGCTGAGCCTCGCTCTCCCCCAGCTTGCTAACAGCAACGAGGTTGAGCGGTCCCTTTGGCAGCATTACGAACCGTGCATCTCCAGCTGTGAATGTTTTGAGCGGATCGTCCGACCCTTGGTAGAAGGATATGAGCGTCTGAGCGACTCCCACGTGGTGGCTGACTAGTTGGTCGTCACCGTGGCGGCTGTAGACTGGCTTGCCAGACGCTGACAGAATGAAGAAGTGCTTCAATTTGGATCTCCATTGGTCAAGTAACACGGAGTCGTTCTGATTATTTGGCGCCCGCGCTTCGAGATCGTCAAACTCGAAGGTGATGCGTTCGCTCAACGGGTCCTCGAAAGTCTCGTCTAGCTGGAGCTCATCGACAGTGCCCATTTGCGCATTGAGAGCTCTCCATGCCGGAGAGGGTTCATCGCCAAGCATGCTGACACCATCGTAAGGTACGTCAAGAGTAGGCGCATAGCTGCGGACACTTCCCGAATCGTCGGTCTCGCTGCTGCCTATAAAACGACCGAGGCGGGAGGCGCTTCGTTTTTGGGAGGGCTCCCGACTGGTGGACGGAGACTTGGCAACAGTGCTATCTGCCCGGCTCTGCATTTGTATATCCGTACGAGACAGTGCAGTTGTTGGATGTGACTGTAGTTGTGGCCTGGATGTACGTTTTGGCAGCCGAAGACTGCCCTTGTCGGCAGTGGTTGGCCTGTCATCCAGCAGATCGTGATTCGCAGGCCGCGGTGGCAGAGGTGGGGGTGTCATTTCCCTAGACTGTTCCAGTCCGGGGGCCTCAATGTCTTTATCCTGCGTGCTGGTCTCATTCATCGTGGCGGCATTCGGTGTTGTGTCCTCAGACACGGATGGCTCTCGGTCGGGTGGCGAATGCTCTTCATCGCCTCTCGCGCCCGCAGCGCCATTGCCATGACTTGACATTTGCCGCCGATAGCTGCATTAGACAATCGGCGCAATGTGTAGTAAGAACACGATGTTTGGAACTCAATGGTGCATATATGCAGCTGACTCGTCGCTGTCTGTCCAAGTCGCACTGCCTGTGAGGACGAACCGGGACGGAACTGGGTTCCGCGTTCGACACCCTTGCACCTTGCCGCGAAATCAACACGAACGCAAGGTGTCTCCTTTTGGACATCAATTCGGCATATCGACACAAGTGAAGTTACGCATCGTCGTTCCGGGAAATGCGGTGAAGCAACTACTCCTCCAACCGGGGGCACAATTAAAGAGACAAAATCGCCATGAATCTTGGATCCTTAGGCGGCGGCAGGCGTTCGGTCTCGCCAACAAGCTCACGAGCATCTTCGCCGGTCCCGCGTATAGCGCGCCAACAGGCGGAGGATGGTATGTGCGTGTATTCCTTCGAGTATCTTAGAGGCTCTACTGACCATGCTCAGTGTTGATCAAGAATGACAAAAGCCTGCGTAGATACGCAACGACCGTTGAACGCGCTCTAGGCACCTGGGAAACCGCTCCGGAAGAGTGGGCCGACTACATTGCATTCCTCAGCAGACTCTTGAGAGCTATACAGGGTCACGGCAAAGACGCCTCCGCTCTGCCACACAGTTCCGATGTTGCCTCGAAACTCGCACAATGCTTGAATCCGGCATTGCCTTCTGGCGTCCACCAGAAAGCGCTCGAAGTTTATACCTACATTTTCGCAACTTTCGGACGAGAATATGTGACGGATCACTTGCATGCCTTTCTTCCAGGACTTTCCGGGGTGCTTTCGTTTGCGTCGCTTTCTACCAGACCCGGATTGTATGACCTTCTCGAGAACTACATCGTTCGACTCGATCCTGTTGATCTTCGTCCGATAATGAAGTCACTAGTGCTCAGCGTTCTACCGGCTCTCGAAGATGAGACGAGTGAAGACTTTGAGCAAGCTCTGTCCATTTTGGCCAAGCTCGAGGCCAGCTTCGTCCGACATGACGAAGACGAGCCATCCGAAGATGCCGGGTATTTCTGGCAGTGTCTGTTTCTCGCTGTCATTACAAGCCCATCCCGGCGCCAGGGAGCCCTGAACTATCTTACACGTCGACTGCCAAGCTTCGCGATACTCACAGCATCACAGAAGGAGAACGGTGAGGGCATTACAGATCTCTCACATGCTGCAGAGGCAGCGCTCACGCCTGAATCGGGTCTTCTAATCCGCTGCTTTGTATGTGGCCTGTCCGACCCGCAACCGCTTATTCAGAGAGGATTCTTGGACTTGCTAGTAACACATCTTCCGTTGAGCTCGCCAGTGCTGCAAGAGCGCGTGATGAAGCCGGACTTTGATAAGCTCACTACTGCGACCATCAGCGTACTCCTCAGACGTGACATGAGCTTGAACAGGCGAGTCTGGTCTTGGCTGCTAGGCCCGGAAGCAAAGGATTCAGGGAACGTTTCTCCTTCGGTAGAGCGCAACGAGGCATTGCACAGTGAGGAATCTCAACAGTTTCGCCACTTTGCAACATATGGCCAAACTTCAGTGCAGCGATGCTTAATGGCAATGCTGGAGCACCCGGGTCTTCGTCCAATCGAAAAGGCTCGACCATTCCGCATATGCCTTTCTCTGATGGATCGCTGGGAAATTGGCGGGGTCTTGGTTCCCAAACTATTCCTGCCTGCGATGAAGAGTGTCCATACTTACAGCACTCAAGCGACCCGCGAGGAAGCTACCGAAGCCATCAAAAGTGCAAGCCTGTTCTTTGACGGCACCGAGAGCCGACTCATATGGAGCGAGTTGTTCAAGCTCCTCCAAAACGAGACGGAAAAACCGAGCGAATCCCTCGACGATCTCCACTTCTTCCGATGGATTGTGCAGAACTTCAATGTGAGGGAAGAGGAAATGCTTACGCTGCACATTCCCCTAGTGACTGGCTACCTACTTGATTGGATCGCAAGCTCCAGCAGCATGACCTCTGAGAAACTCCTAGCGTTGTCCGACTGTGCCATGACTCTTCTGGAGTTCATCCCAGCAAGAGCATTCGTGCCGCCTTCCTCCGGTCAAGCGCAAGCAGTTTCTGAAGCTACCTCGTCTACCTTTGACATACGTCGCGCGGCCAAGAAATATTATGAAGGATGGACTGGTGCGGGTAAATCCGGTCTACCCTCATCAGTGCAGCTGGCAGATACGTTCGTGCAAACGAGTCTTGCCAGTCTCTGCAAACACATGACTAGCTATCCAGAAGTTTTTGCCAAGATTGTGCAAATCGTGATCAGCTTACTGGCCAAGATACCCAAAGACAAGACTTTGCCAGTGTCGGGACTTGCAGTGAGTCTCTGTGCAAATGTGGAAAACTCCGCCATCCAAGGCATGCAATACTCCACGGTCAGCTCTGCCGTGTCGCTGCTAGCTGCCTTGCTTGCTCAACAGGAAGGCGATTGCGGGGCGCAACAGGACATCCAGTCACTTGAGATTGCACTTCTTGGTCATCTTTGGCATTACCTGTCGCCCACGCAGGCGAAACATCACGTTGAGGCTGTAAGGTTGATATGGCACCTTGACGACTTTGCCAAAGCCGGCAATGTGGTGCGAGCAGGCATCAACGAACTCATGCAAAAGTCGTCTTCTGGTGCATCGCTCGGCGACACTGAACGCGTTGAGAGCGTCTGTCGATTCACAACTCTCTGGACGCACACTTTGCCACTACAGCCTGTTGGACTTAAGACGGAGGGTCGAGGAATTGTGCGCAGAGGCAGTTCCATGATCACAAACGACGCCGAGTCGTGGTCACGTAGACTAGAGATACTTTCCGGTCCCCTCTTGCTTTGCTTGGACACCCTGCACGATTCCCGAGTCGCAACCCGCAGTGTCGTCCGAAACCTCCTGGCAAGTCCGAACAGCATTGGTTTGGTCTTCCAAGTCCTGTTCACGAAAATGACCACGCTGCTTAACGATGAAGAAACGCCGGTTCACCCCCACGAAGATACATCGCAACGTGCGTACAAGCAGAAGAGCAGGGAGCTTGAGTATGTGCTTGAGCATCTACTGGCAGTTTTGACGCTTGACGATGAAGTCATGTGGCAAGGTTTGGGTGAGATGAAACTTGCTGGTGGCACTGAGTCAAAAAACGCAGACGCAGTGACTTGGCTTGCTACACAGAGCATACGGCTAGTGGGAAACCCGTCGTCTTCTCACGCTTTGAACGAGTTCGCCGCGTCTATCTTGCGCAGGATCCTCAATGGGCCGTACCCCATCAAGCTTCGTGTAAAATCCATGTCACTCGAAGATCCGCTTCTCAGGAAGGTCAGAGATTCTTTGGCATTATCCGACAACACCCTACAAACATCACTGTTAGAGCTAACAGTTCTCGCCATGGGCCTTCGCCAGCTGCATAGTCAAGGCCCAGACGTGGACTCCGGCAGACGGAGAATCTCGCTGAACACTGGCAGGAGATCCAGCACAGCACCACGCGATGAACAGGCTGTAGTGCAAGAAAGTGTCTCGAACAAACCACCATCGCAGTTGCTGGACACTCTTCGCGAAGGCTTTGCCTCTTTGTCTTCTCGAGTACAGATGGATGCATGGCTTGACTTCTTGGCTGCTAGCTTGCCAATCTTTGGAGACATGCTCCTCACAAACCTCATACCTTTGGTGGACACGTTTTGTGCCCAGCTGCGGCAGAGCTTCACCGATCTGAAGGCTCTTTCGGACAAAGCCACAGATAGTACAGCGTACTCTCCAGACACGACCATCCTCAAATTGCTCGAGGGCCTCAACATGTTGCTCGCCGAAGCACATGATCGAGTGGCTGAGGAGGATCCCGAACCCCAACGCAAAGCGTCTGCGGGATCTCAGAGCGTTCTTGGATCCATGGCATCGAGCGCATTCAAATCACAAGCCGCTCCGCCGAGTAGGAGCGCGAAGGCGAACAGTCGCTTGACGGTCATCCTCGCCTTCCAAGATGCCATCCGAATGTGCATACAGATCTGGACATGGTCAGCTGGAAGCCCAGAGAACGACATCAGTGATCATTTCAATGCTGCCACAACGTCATACTACACCTATCGCATGCGCAACAGAACAAGGTCCATGCTTGAACAGATGTTTTCAGTGGAACCTCTGGAAAGCCTGGAAGTGGTCATGACACTATGGTCTCAGGCTACCAACGCTACTACGAGCAACGAGGTTCTCAGCCTGCTGCATGTACTCCCTGTGTCCAGACCCAAGAGTGTCGTGCCCGCAATTCTGGATGCGCTTTGCAGTCGCACACACGCGAACCACATGTCGCCGTCCCGTCAATCGAGTCTCACGTCAGACTTGTCCGCAGCAGACGTCGTCGCATTCTTCACAGCATATCTCGAAACTGTCGAAGACGACGCTACTGATGAGATCTGGCCAGACTGTACAGCGTTCATGCGCGACGTCTTGGCTAATCCTCTGCCATTCAGATCAATTCTGCCAGCACTCCTCTGGATCACACTGATCCTTGCCGAGAAATTGGACAACACAAACTTCGGGGACCAGCGAAAGATGCGACGAGAGCTTGGAGACCAATTCTCACGATTGCTGTCCGCTACCTTTGCAGCATCACCGATCAACTCACATCTCGACGCCAACGGTCACGCAGTCATGAACTCATCTGAGACCGATCTCGCTACCGGAAGACGGAACATGGACGTGGTGGTCATACTGCGACATGTAGTTGCGAAGATCGAGAGCATCCTGGACTCTGTCGACCGCATCGCCACAGTCGTCAACACGATATCTACAAGTGTGATCTCGCCAGCATTTCATGCTAGATCTTTCCCCAGCACGGTAACGCCAGACATCCTTGGCCTCCTTGCTCGTATGACTAAGAAGGCGCCCACGGCAAAATCTTGGAGGAGGGAGGTGCTTGACGCCTTCAACAATCCTCGTATACTCGACTCTGCTGCCCCTTTGATGGAGCAGTTCTGGTTCCCTGTCTTGCAACAATGGTCTCAAGGCGACAAAGAACGCGTGCACGATCTTCTGGCCAGGCTCGCGCCACCCTCAAGTGCTGGCATCATGTTTGGTGTAGGTGCCGCGGCAGCAAGACTGAAGGCTGATGGCGAGACACAGTTCATCATTCGACGCTTGTGTCTACTGCTACTCGCATCGCCTACTGACAGCTACGCGGTCCACATGCAGCTGATAGGAGAGAAGCTGGTAGAGCTCTTCCAGGCGAGCATATCTTCGTCGCCCTCGTCGACCATCAAAGCTGAGCTGTTCATGCTGTGTCGTGCCTTGATGTTGTCGACAAGCCCAGTCAATGTTGCACCACTCTGGCCGATCATCAACGATCAACTGCAAGCGGCGCTAGCAACTCTCGCGCCCCAGGACACGCGACAAATCGGCTTCACGAACCTTTCACTGTTGCAGGCAGGAAAATTGCTCGACTTGCTGGTGTCGCTATCACCTGATGAATTCCAGCTTTACGAGTGGCTCTACGTAACCGACACTACCGACGCCGTCTATCATCCACCTGGATGGACGCCAACAGCACTCGCAGACCAACTCGCCGAACACCTCGGACTGGAAGGAGGAGAAGACGCATCACCAGCACCAACCCCAGCAGCACCTGGTTCGCCGGTAGGTCAGGAAAGAAAGTTGTTCGGTGCCAATCTGGCTTATGACAAAGAGGACATCAAAGCAATGGCGCCAGAGGATTTCGCGAAGACTATCATGCGGCCCTTCCTAAGCCAGTTGAGCATCAACGCATACGAGAGCACCTACAGCCTCGAGGGCCCAGATTCGCAGTTGTATCGCAGGAGTCTCCTCGAAGATATCTTGGACTCCAACACCCTTGTCGACCATGAGCGATGAACGTGAGCATTAATACATCAGAAAGATCACTAGGCTTAAGTCACACCTGTATTAATTCCCTGTCAGTCACAACGCACCTCACAATAGTAGTACCTTTCAGCATCTGCATGCAAACCATAACTTCTCAGTCCCTGTATTTCCACCCAATCCAGACCTGTCGTCCGTACATCTTTGTGCAAACGCATCGGCCAAAACTCTCTCTCCACTCCGTTCGTCTCGTCATTCCCCTTCTGCTCGCACACAACGGCCCACTTCCAGATTGAGGAAGTGTCACGGCGGGCACGCCGAGATAGCGCTGGTCCGCGGCTTTCGGAAGGAAGAAGACGTCGGGGAACAAGAACAAAAGTAAGCTAACTCTGGCAAGAAGTCGGAGACCCGCACAAGGAGGGCACAAAAGTGCACAAGTGTGTGCTAAGCTAGGTGATGTGCGCGGTCCGCATTCGATCTGCCATTCCAGAAGCCGGGGTCAACTGCCAGAGTAGTTATGTAGTGCCCATGAGAAGGAAGCCAACAGCCTTGGGAGCAAGCCGTCTCGTCCGTCTCGAACAACAAAAAGAAAAATTTGGTTCTGCCCAAGGGGAAAGAAACTCTATCGCATTCGAATTCCCGTTTCTAGGCTAGGTAGGGCTGGATTATACGTGTGATTTCTTCAAACAGAGGAATCGACGTTATGCACATGACGCTTTGGCTTTTGGTTTTGAGCTGGGGGATCGAAGATCGCCGCTATGATGTCGTGATTAGCTTCAGTTACTTCGCTCCTATCCAATCTTGTCTTTTCGCACTTGTTCGGTCGTCGCTGTTTGTCTTACTTCGGTATCGGTATGCAGTATGCATAAGTACGCCTCGCGCCGTGTAAGCTTCCCGGAGTCATGGCGGCCACGCGGTTTTTTGGATTATTGATCAAGAAGCTTGGTACTTGGTATTCACCACTGCCAGCTACGCCGCTTCAAGGCCCAGCGGCTGGCCTGTCTTGGGCAATCGTATCAACTTTATGAATCACACCATCGGACTAGATGCTAAAGTTTGTAAATCAAACCACTATCTCACCGGTACTAGTATAGGCATAACCTGCTGAATCTGGTGATACTACCTCTTACGGCAGCCTGACCCGGTGAGATGCTCGAATGATTTTTCTAAGATCTCATCAGTATCTCGCTGGCATAAGGACGGTCTGAACATACGTAAGTCGCTGGTACCACCTCATGTTGACGGACTTTGGCACGAACTGAGGTACTACTAGATACCAATACCACTTCCCCCCTCGGCGCTCGCATGCGATCCTATCGGGACGCTTCCCCGGTCGATCACAGATGCACAATCAATTCGCATGCACAGGTGGCATGCCCTCACTATGAATCGGCCAAAGAGAGGCTAAGACTCCACTCCGCGCACGTTGTCCACCTCCGAGCCTGCGCAGACCATACCAGTAGTGGTAACACCGCACTGATACCACAGAGATACCACGCCGCATATCTTGGATCGAAATGTGGAAGCTGTAGTCGCCGCGGAGCGTCGGATTGTGGAAAATCGATAGCGACTTGAATCATGCGAAGGACTTCAGCCCTGTACGTCATTGTACATGTGAGAGGCACAGGGGGCCGTTAGCCGGCCGGACGAGTCGACCGAGCCTTTTGCGTTGTCTAGACCATCCTGTCGAACGTGTTGGACGGAGTAGATGTCCGCGAGTTCTTACCAATCTGGAACTTGCACGTTGAATCGAGTTCGTCGACGGTGGTTTGCAATGAGGGGGATATCCCACGCTACTGTAAGTGAACCAGGCAGATGGTATGGCCGATGATACGACTGTGGTATCACAACGGCCGTTGATTCGGAACTGGAATTGGGATTGGGATTTGGAGGTAAGGCGGGCAAAGGATTTCGACCATGGAAGTTCCCATCTACACCACAGCACCTTCTCTGGATGTCAGGCTACTGCACGCAGCGGACTTACGGGGCGGACATAAGATTCAGGCGGCGTGCATAGCGCGGCCACGGCTCTGACGACGGTTGGCAGAAAGAACATGCATAAAATCCTAGTGCCTCGTGGCGTCTGAGTAGGCTTTTTTCGCGATTCTTCTTCGATTTCTCAATGATTCGGCGTCGTCCCGAAGCAGAGGAGGAAGAGGAAACCCGATGGCTTTCGCCGAGACGCGACTACTGACCATCATCGACTAGATCTCCATGCGTGGTGTAGTGCTTGGAGGCTCGAGATGCCGCCCGCTATCGTTCGGTAGTCTCATCCGATGATCGACGTCAGCCCTGGCGCGGCTCGTGCGGCCGCATGGCTTTTCTCTGGGAGCACATATGTAAGTGGCTTGGGAAGGAAGCACTGGAAGGCCGTTCTGGGGTCTGGAAGCTGGAGGTTGGAGGTTGGGGATGACCTATGACTTCTTCTGGCCATCCCAAGGCGAGGTGGGTTAAGTTATTCTCCACCGCACACGTGGAGGTCGGAGTAGTCGAGGCTTGTGTTGTCTTCAACGACGTCGTGATCGCTTTGTCGCTTTTTCTTTCCTTCTTCGTTGCTGGGGCGACGTGGGAGACGTTGTTTTAGTTCGGTTGGAGATGCGTTAGCGTTCTGCGTGAATCGTGTTGGTTAGCTCGTGCTGGCGGTTTCTTTGCATCTCGAGTAGTAGGTAGGGACTCGGTAAGGGGCCGCGCAGATACTACTAGTCGCTCGGCGTGTAGCTTGGATTGCGATTGGAGTCGTCACTCCTCATCTAGATGCTTGTGATTGCGGACTTGGTTCGGCAAAAGTTATGAGGAATTGAGTTGAGATGCATACTCACGACCATGTCACAGTCTAATAATGCCTGCCCAAACTCGGCGCACTGTCAACAGAAGTGCGATATCCGTGGACACTTTTGATGACGGTTGTCGTGTCATTGTGCCTTGTCTCAATGTCGTGCATTCCAAGCTTTACGTGATTCATCCAAAGTCATCTCTCGTATGTCCAAACAAAAACCTAAGCCTTCCAGCCCCTGTAGACAGTCTTGCTGCCATAAGTCTGACCCTTCTTCAGCGTAACCATAGGCCGCCACTTCTCCTCGTTGACCGCGTTGACATATCTGCTGGCCTCGATGCACATGCCGCTCCGGGGACCCCTGGCAGGCAAGCCGTCCATCTCCGGCACGTTGATGAAGGCACCCGTGTAGAACTGGAACGCGGGCTCGGTGCTGAAGGCCTCGAAGTGGATCTTGGTGTTGGGGTGGTAGAGGCTGATGAGCTTTTTGAGGGGCTCCGAGCGGGTGTCGATCTTGACGCTGCTCGGGTCGTCGTTGACGATGAAGCAGTGGTCCGGCTTGGGGGCCTCGGCGCCCAGGGTGAACTCTTCGTTGGCGTTGAATTCGGGGTAGGGCTCGATGGCGCCTGTGGGGATGGCGCCGTCGTCGACGACTTGGTGGAGGTTGCTGGGGAGGGTGACGCGGGTGCCTTCGATCGTAGGGCCGCCGGAGATGTTGAAGTAGCTTTGTGGACTGTTAGCCATATGATCAAGAATTGTCGATCGCTCGTGAAAACACACCTGTGGTTTGTCAAGGCAATCACGGTCTCCTCGACCTCGTCGCCAACCAGCTCAACCTCATACTCGATCTCCAAGCTCGTCTTCTCCACGCCATCGATCTTCTCAATAGACGGCATGTACCAAAGCTTCATCTCAACGGTACCAGGGAAGCCCTCCTCGCCGTCCTTGCTGAGGTACTTGAACATGACGCTCTCCTTGCCGTTCCTGTTGACGGGCGTCGGGCCCTCGAAGTCCTTCTTGCCCCATCCCACCGCGCCGCCGTGTAGGGTGTTGGGGCCGTTGTTCACTGCCAGGTCGTAGCTCTTGCCATTGAGGCTGTTGATCTTGGCCCCCGAGATGCGGTTTGCGACGCGGCCGATGTTCTCGCCGAAGAAGGGGTTGTGCTTGGTGCGGTAGGACTCTGCGGACGGGAAGCCGAGGACGATGTTTGTGCCTGCGACTTTGAACTCTTGGATGATACCGCCCTGGGGCAGGAAGGTGAAGGAGTCGGAGAACTGTTTGTCGGCGGCCATGGTTGCTTGGTTGCTCGTGTGTGGTAAGTTGTATGCTGTAGTGGAGGGGGGTTAGTAGTTGATGCAACGATGTGGTTCAAGCAAGTGAGAGGCGCAACAGGTGAGAGATGGTACAGTACTTGACCTTTTGTTCCGTGTAAATGTGAAGACGTCTTCATCCATCTCGGCTCCACGCATGTGACGACAAGAGGGCAAACAGACGCTCCGCGTGGAGCTGCATTTTAGCCTGATCAACAACGGTGGGGTCCTTTTGATAAGGCAGTTCGTCTTTTACCGTGGCTGAAAGGATGAAGAGCGCTGCGAGACTCGGCACTTGGAAGCATGCGAGAACATGTCGACGGTATGCCGCACTTCCTCGCCGGTCAGGGTGTCTCATTTCTCCTGCGTCAATCGACGCCCTGCACTCAGGCACCAATTCAGCCATGGCCATCACCCAGCTCCCCGCCGTTGAGGCACGAACTCTGTTCCTCCACTACTTGAGGTGTGATCCATGTGGATATTCCTTCAGCATCCTTTCGGACGGATCGACGCTGTCAATATTGGAGGGGGGTTGAGGCTTACAACACCCATGGCAGCGCCCAAAACTCACATCACGACTCGGGAGGTGAATACGCGGCAGGGGAAATGCTTGCTCGAAGCTCGCCGCAATCCAGAACTTCGAGTCGAGACTACTGCCCGATACACGTACACACCAGACAACGACAGAGCCAAGAAAGCGTGAGGGGTTGCCAGAGCAAGCATTCGTGGAGCCCTCTCGAGCCCTCGAACATGTCCTCAAATGCCCTCACAATAAAGCCAATAACAGTGGAGTTGGTGGTCACGGTATACCATTGGCCTGCACGCATCTCGCGGACTCGGCCTTCGTACCTAACAAGTCATGTGGCAGACGTCAGGAACACGACGACTCGACAAACAGAGCAGTCGCAAGTGTGAAGCAATATTGATAACCACACTCCGAACATCGAGTGTACCACATCTGAGACCCACGGAGCAGCCCCCGTCGACCCCTCCCCCCCTCTCTCTCCACGATCCGTGGTACAACAGACGTGTGGGAGGGGAGATCAGCAGATCAAACGGCGTGTCTTTGACTCTTTGACGTTTGGTTGACAGATGGCGACAGCAGACCAGCAGAAGAGACTCAGACTCAGACTCGGAATCCCAGCCAACGCGGCCGCGGTACCCTTGGTACGCCAGCATGACAGGATCATCAAGTCTGTGAGTTAACACCACCGATCACGCCAAAAGAAGAAAGGGAAACATGCGTCTTGACTCTCTGCTGGCAAATCGACCGATGCGTATCGCGCATTCTCCTGGCGTCCCTTTTTTTTCCCTCCCACGAGGGGCTTCCCATAAATTTGCTCACCACAGGCGGCAGCCAATGAACACGTACATACTAGCGGAAACAAAACCTTAGTACGTTAACTTAGTGACGCAGGAAAAGGTTATTGCAATCCTTGTGAATGGTGACCGAATTTTTTTCGTGAGGACAGACATAATATTATGTTATTCTAATTCAATTCTTTGCAGGTCGAACATTCTAGCACTGGGTAATAATGACCAAACAACTAAAACAGAAAACGCCTCGCTTGGAAAGTTGCCGCTTTCAAATCAACAAAAGGATAAAGGCAATTAGCCATCGCAGATGATCTCATCATGATCTTTTTTCGCGACACACTAGGTGTCATGGAATTCTGTGCTGTCGAACTTCCAGAAAATTGATTGGGGTAGGCAGGTAGGTTGATATTGTAAGCACCACGGCAAATTCCTGCCGTGTTGTCAAAAGGCGGAAACTCGGAGGCGGCGCTGGTGTGCTTGGAAATGGAGCTTGCCATTTGACATCCGTTTCCAGAAAAGTCCGATGTCCATATTTCTCTCCCCTCCAAGACCTCGCTCCGCGGGCGAGCCACTCTGCGGTTTTGCGGTGTTTCCTTAGGGCTGGCTGGCTGGCTGACTCTGGCTGGCTGACTCTGGCTGGCAGCCCAAACCCAACTCAATCGAATCCAACGGCGGGACCAAACCAGGTTAAAGCCAACGAAACATTGCGAAACAGTGAAACGGTAAGTGCGTGAATCATCATTTTCGCTTTTTTTTTTTTGTCGCGCAACACGTAGATCTTCTCACGTCATGACCTCAGGCTGTTGGACGTATCGCATGAACTCAAAGTCCATTGATGAGTTGTCCATCTGGCTCAGGTCGGGGGGGCAGATGGCATCGGGCATGCCGCCGAACATTGCTCCGTTGTTTCTGGCGCCCATTTGGAAGTTTGAGAACGGGCCGTATTGTTGGTGGTCCATTTGAGCATTGGTGGCATCCCAAGTGTTGAAAGCGGCGTCGAGGTCGCTGCTGTGCATGCCCCATTTGGCGGCGCGGTAGGCGAGGTCTGGGTCGTTCATTGCGAGCACTTGGGCCCATTCGGGGGCGTAGAGGTGAGGGTCGTTGTTGCTGAAGGTGGGGTGTTGTTGGAGTGGTGAGGGTCGGACGGAGGGTTGTCGTTGTTGTTGTTGTGGTTGAGGGAGCTGCTGGGGTGCGAACTGTTTCGATGGCGGTATCGGGCTGTGAGAAAGAGGCGATGAGCTTGTGCTGGGGAAGTTGAAGCTCTCCCTGAAGATCGATGGTTTGGTTTGGGTCGGTGTCTCATGTCGCGACGACGCCGTTCGAGGACGTCCGTGGTGGCTGTGTTCCGACTCCGAGCTGAGCGATCCGCGCCTGTGGGAGAAACCAGATCCTTCAGAGAGCATCCGCGATTGGAGCTTGTCGCAGTTTTCTTCGAAGACCTCTGTCTCGCCGCTTTCGTCGTGTTTGGGTTCTAGGAGATCCAATGCCGAAAGAATGTCATGCGTGAGTGGTTGTCCGCTTGATTCGTCTAGTGTAGGACCTTCCCAGGCTGATGCTTTTAGTAGTCGGTGGTACATTTCCTTGAGTCCAGAAACCAGTTGGCTTTGTTGTTGTTCTAGCATTTCGACGTATCCTTTGGGGTAGATCTTATCTTGTGATCGTTTCCTCTCACTACAACCAGTCAGTGTATGTTCGAACGATGACCATGAGGGAGATACATACCCAAAGACACATATAGCGTTATCTGCTTTGCAACGAGAACATGGGCTCGATCCATCGCATTTGCTCTTCTTCAATCGACATCGATCACAAGCTTTGCATACTCGTTTACGAATGCCATCGGTAGAGTCTTGTGGAGATGTTCGCTCAGGGTGAGCGAGTCTGTTGATTGGCGACATGGGTGTAGGAGACATCGTATGTGTGTGGATGGGTAAGATGGAAATGTGTGGTTCGGCCTGAAGTGGGACGGCCAAGGGTGTATTTAAAAAGAGATCGATGAGATCAACGAGGGATCGATTGACATCAGAACTGGGTAGTAGTACAAAAGGCGAGACACGACGGATGAGAGAGCCGAGCAAAACGAGCCGATGGGAAATACCGACATACCTGAGGTAGGGCTCCAGATATAAACATTCGCCGAAGCAGGTCCTGAGGTAAGAGGTCGATGTGCACGCCCCACGTTTGTAATGTGCTGATGGGAATGCCCAGGCTCCCAGGAGCGAGCCCTGCGGATCACGGCGATTGCTCACGGCCGCAGCATTTCGAGCGCATGAAGGCAGAAGCATCTGTAATCAGCCTACCCCCGTCAGACTTCTAGTGGATATCAGGCCGCGGCCGCGGGGAGCGGAACACCTTGATCAGAAGCAAGGCCACGCAGACAGACAGGCGTGGGCCCTAAACAAGGTCAGGTGGCATGCAGGCAGGATCGTAAGGTACTCGTCGTCCACCGTTTGGCACCAGAAAGCCATCAAAAGTCTAAGTGCCGCCGCATTCAGTACGCAACGGCACGCCAGCCGAAGACAGACGGGGCAAGCTTTGGCGATCTTCTGCATAAATCCTAGATCTTTGCATTAGAAACTCGGTCTCCGAACCGCCCTAAAGGTCTCTGCCACGGTCGAAATAACGGCCGAACTGCCGATGGAGGTGTTTTCACTATTATTGCGTTTGTTTGCTCGTCTCCAGATCCCCAACCTCTCGTGCGAAACGGCTGTCAGTCTTGAAGTCAATCATCAGATCGTCCGCGGAGTCGAGACATTGGTATCCACCGTCTGCATTCGATGATGATGAAAGCCCTCAGGAGCTTGTGCATCGGCAGCCGTAATTTGTTGCTGACGGTGCAGTGATGAGAGGGGGCTTTGCTGGCCGTCGTTGGGTATTACTTTAGAACGCCATGTCTCTTGGTCGAAAGACACGTGCGGCGCAGCGCCTCGTCTGTCCAGTAGTGTGCAGCTCGCTCTCGCACTCCAACGCGAAGTTTGCAGTCGCGCCATGCGCCCTTGGCTTTGGCACCAAGGATCGTCGTCTCGCGAGAGCCCTTCGTTTCGAAGATACACTGCCCGCACTAGGAGGTACTACTGTTCGTGAATTACACTGCTCGCATTCGTGCGATACGGCCATACGGCGACACCCTTCCGCGTGAATGGAACTATGGCACCTGTTTATGCGGCTGCCTGTTCGCTTGCGTATACTTCATCTCGCGTGCGATCTCGCTCCTATCCTTCAGGCCCACTGCATGGCTCCAGGGGACTGTCGTACACCTGCTCAGCCACTTCCCTGTGACTTGACCCGATATGCCCAATGGTCCAGAGCAGACAGCAGGGCTGCAATCCTTCCCATATCAAGAACAGAGATCAAGGGACCCTGCATCCGAGCGCGACGAGGATCTGCTTGGGTTGCAAGTTGCTCGTTCAGTAAACATATCACCAGACCGGGCGGTCAAGGCTTGGCGGATTCGGAGAGTTTTGCGTCGCACCATGCGCCCTGCCTCTTCCCGTTTGCGATCCATGTCATGCCTTTGTGGTGTGACTGCTAGTGCTGAGCAAAAAGGAGTGTTGTGACTTTCCATCCTGGAACGACACCAGGAACCTTGTGCGACATCATACGGTCGAACAGCCAGATGTAAATCGCGACCCCGAGACCCCGACTGGCACTGACGGGCAATTCGGGTCGCGGTTCTAATCCGATCCGTAGTCAGTCGCCAGCGGATTTTGTGGCATATCTCCCCGAGTCGCAGTAGTCAAAATGGTTCCGTCACGTGTGGTATATTGCCTTTAAGTCCGTTCCGCACCCTAGGTGATGACCGAGAAGCTCTGCCTCCCCCCTTCATCAAAGTTGTCAATTTTGCAGAACAACAATAACGACATCCATGATTCCACCACTCCACCACCACAAAGTCTCCCCTCACACAGTGGCTTGACGGCTTGACACTGCCGAGCTGACATAAACCCGCCCAGTACTTGTCGCGTCTTGGTCAGCATTGCGGCGCCAAGTACGATTGCCTTGTCATTCCTGTGCCTGCACCCATCTTACAACAACTGAGAGATTTTCTGTTACTAAAAAACCACTCAGCCAGACAAATCATCCGCACAACCGCCGCTTCAATTTTCTTGCTCTTTCGCATTTCATGAGCCCTGTCTGTCTCCCCACGATCTCTCGATAGCGCTGCATCTAGTGAATCATCAAGTTGTATGTATCCTGGTTCCGCGGAAACTACAAGCCACCCCTGCCAGACATCGGTGGTCGTAGCACGTTGTTGCTGTGCAGCCTACGTGGCTCTCTTGCAACTATTGAAGTCTTTACCAACCTTTGGTTGAGATGCCAATCTTCCGATGAGTCTATTTTGGCGACCGTGTTGTGAGCCAGCAAGATTGGTTGTCCGATTGTCGCCGATACAGCTGTGGTGAAAGGTACACATGCCTGCACGACATCATGTAAGGTATACACTTTGTCAGATGCTCGAGACGACTTACCTAGGTACTCCTCGGGACTCGGCTGAGTTTGTCGCATGCCGCATGCAAGTGCTTCCTCATCGACGACGCCGTCGACTTATCAATCAGTGCGGCTTATCAAGCTCTGGATTTGACATGTCGCTATTGAGGTCAAAAGCGCCACATGATAAGGGCGAGTCACCGCCTATTGTTTCGGCAAGGAGGTCGTTGAGATGATTTCGATGAAATTGGATGACAGGTGCGTGGTCCATTGCTTGTAGAGTCTGTATGTCTAGCCGTTGTCAGCTTCTAGCAGGGAGATGAGATGAGATCCAACAGATGTGTGAATAAATTAGCATATGTCTTGGCTCTTTGTGATTTGAGTCAGAGGACTGCCAACAATTCATACCGTATGTGCGAGTGTATCGCGTTGGGTTTGATTTGATGTTTAGTGCGTCGATCGATGCCTCGTTGCCGAAGGTGAGATTTGCTACGGTATATAATGCACACATTAGAAGAAATCGTCATCACTAATCATGACTCAACCACGATGGCGTATGTCTTTCCACCAATCACCTTCCTCATAGACCACTATCTAACAATCACGCAGGGAGTGGTTAACGCGTTAGACTTGAATTCTTCCATGAATACAGCTATCTAATACCGTAAGAATGCTTTCCCACTAGAGTTCGATTCCAGACATCATCACTAACACTACACAGTTCGGGTGCGTAGGTTCAAATCCTGCTCGTGGTGCTCTATCTTTTGGCCTTACTGGCGTCCATTTTGGTTGAGAATTGGTGGAGATATGACCTTGTGAAGTGGGAGCATACTCGCACAATATATTCCTTTTTGCGTCCCCCCAACTGCTCCATACGGCAAACACGCGAGCCCAAATGAACCAGATTCTTCTTACGGATCGTTTGCGCGTATCGGCGTCCGATTTGGTGGAGGATTCATGGCGGTATGACTGAAAACAGGAAAAGCATACCCATTAGACACTGAAAAAAGGAAAAGCATACTCACTGGACATGTTTGTTTTTGACTGTCTCCTTGTCCTGTATGCTTTGTACGGCAGAAAGACCAGCTGAAATGATGCAGGTTCTTTATGCGGATCGTTCTATTGCGCCTATCGGCTGGCGAGTAGGTATCTTTTTGCCTCTTTTCTCGATTGTATGTTGCGTACATCACATGGTGTCCTTTTTCTTGTGAGTCGACGACCAAGGTGTGATGCATGCAAGACACAGACGCGATGATGCAGGCGTCGGAATTCTGTGCTCTCTGAGCCAACCGTTCGACATATTTATTACCAAGGTAGATACCTGTCGTCTCATCATGCTCTGCCAATATCAGCATCTCCAGTGAGGACAAAGGCACCAGTACAAGACCTTTGTCGAACAAAGAGTCGGGCACTGCAAGTGCGGCGAACACATGAACAATCAATTCTCCATTGGATCCAGCTCTACTCTCCAGTATAGCATTCAAAGTAAACTGTATGTGTGAAGTGGCCGATTGCCTCAAAAAAAAAACTGCAGTATAGTCTTGAGGATGCGGGCGCATCACACTTCACTTTTCTTCTTTTTACGGATATCACGCTTCACGCTTCATCTTGGATTCTTGAGTGTGAATTATCTTTTTCGTCTTTATTCTTGACAGTGTACTTGGTCGAACGCAGCTATGATAGGCTTAACGCCTAAAACTCGCTAATTCAAAGGGAAAAGCCGCGCAACTCCGCTTCTTAGCGCTTAGGCAGCTGGCCCAGTACTTTGTAGAATGATTGTACATACTGTCAATATCTTTTGCAGAAACGAAAGTCCGCTTGACGCAGTCAAGCAGCAGACCGATTGATCGAACGCCTGGAGTGAGAACGTTCACCGATGCATCGTGTAAGTACAAACCTTTGACACACACGGTCGAGTTTTGCAAGCAAGACGAGTAGGATCGATCTTCCATTGTTGAACGATGTCGGAATGGTGGCAACTGTGCGACCGCCTCCAGCTTATACTCCATGTAGCTCTGCTCCAGTCTACATTGTAGCATTTTAGTGACATCGGAAGTCTTGAGCTACTCAAGGTGAATCGTATCCACCATCTAATTGTCGGGGTATACAGCAACATGTCAACATGACTTCCATCTTCCAGGCAGTAGAGAGACGTCGAATCCAGAACAAATCGCAACAGACTCGCTCACTCTTGACCATAACTCCCATAAACCACACAGCCTTCTCCTGCAATCCACATCAACCCCAACCAACCAACACCTCACCGCCCAACACCTCACCGCATCACCCCAACAATACTCCCAACCATAACCGCCGCCTCCCTCTCCCAATTCCCCCTCACCACACCCCCAGCCTCCCTCAGCCCCGCCGCAGTCTGCGGCAACCTACTCCCGCGCTCGACACAATCCCTCACCGCCTCCCTGACTTTATCCTTGTTCGACCGCAGCGTGCGGGCACTGACGCCGCCGCGGTTGAGGATCTCTTGGACTTTACTCGAGAGCTGCCCTGCTAGAGAGCGCCAGAAGTAGGACGGCAGGCTGGAGGTGTCGAGGTGTCGGAGGAGCGGGGTGAGGAAATTCGTTGTTGTAGAAGTGGGAGTGGGAGTGGGAGTGGGATCTGTGGTGGAGGGGTTTGAGGGGAGTAGCGGATGTGAGGGGCTGTAGGTTGTTGAGAGCAGGGCTTCCAGGGCGACGATGTTCTGGCAGCGGGCTGCGATCTCGAGGAGAGTGCGGTCTAGTGTGGGCAAAGTTGCCAGGGCGCGGGTCAGAGAGGCTAGGGAGCTGGTCAGGGCTGTTTGCAAGTACGTTTGCAGGGCGTTGATCAAGAGCGTCGGGGTGAAGTCTTCGGGCGTCGTCGTCGAGCCAGGCTTCAACGGCGACATCAAATAGAGCGTATGCAACGCATGCGTCGCCCGCGACTTGGTATCCTCCGTCTCCTTGTACGTGCCCGCGCCCGTCGTGCCTCCTCCTCCTCCTCCTCCAGACGCAAGCGAGCTCATACTGAACTCCCTAACCGTCTGCTGCGCCCGCGCAAGCAGCGTCCGCTCCGCCGGATTCACCACATCGTTCCGCAGCGTAGTGACCAACTGCACCCTGCCCAACCCCTCCGCCTCCTCGCCCTTCCCCTGCGCAGCAAACAGCTCCCTCAAACCCAACAACGCCTGCGCCGCAGGAACCATACTCCTCTCCCCGCCCCTCCCATACGGCGCCGAAACCTCCTCCACCAACCCCTGCAAACTCCGCCCCAGCGTGAGAGCCCTCTGCACGCTGCGCCCCAACCGCAGAGTCCGAACCATGCGCTCCGCCGCCAGCCGGACGCTCTCGGCCTGCTCGTAGCGCTCGCCGACCTCGCGCTCCAGCCGCTCATAGCTCTCTTTCAAGCTGCCGACTTGCGATTCTAGTTCTTCGAGCACGTGGCCGCTGGCTTGCGCGCGGTCTTGCGTGTGCGAGACGATGTGCGAGGCATTTTGGGTGGTGAGGGTGTCGATGCGGGTGTCTACTTCTTGGACGTCGAAGAGTACTCGCGAGAGCGGGGTTGAGAGGTCTAGGGGCGTGTCGGAGGCGTTGTTTGTTGCGTGGATGAGGGTGTTTGCGTAGGAGGTGGGAGAGAAGTCGGGTGCGAGGAGGGTTGCGGTGTCGAGGTAGGAGTCTGTTGAGGCCATATTGGTTGGCTAGGTATCTTTCATCTGTTTTGTTCCTGGGGGAAAAGCCGGAGTGGGTGTTGTGGTTGTTCAAGAGGTTGTCGAGTTGATGTTGACTTGGCTGCAAGCTTGAAAGTCGAGCTCGAGATGGAGCCGGCTTCGGGCTTTGAGATGTTGCAGACACTGGACATCAAAAGACTGCAACGATACATGTAAGACGAACAACAGAACTGTGAGATGGCAATGGTATGAAATCAGTAACAATATCGCGATGCAATGGTTTAATCTCAATACGTATGCAATCACTAAATACTATGCATCCAATCTAACCAAATTCAACAACCCTCCAAAAACGCCCAGATCGAACCGTTGTCATCTACTCGTTCCCCATGCCCGCCTTGAGGTTGTCATACTTGCTATACGGGTACTCGAGGCAGTTCTGGCTCTTCTCCATATGCTTGGCCTCATACCCACCCAGTCCTTGGACTGTGATGTTGATCAGGCTGTCGCCGCTGGAACCAGGGTGGTCGCCGGAGCTCTCCCACCACATGGCACCGCCAAGGCCGGTGTTCTTAATGTAGTCGACCTTCTGGCTCGCGACTTGCGGAGAGTCGTAGGAGATCATGGAGCGAGAAGCTGGGTCGTATGTCCAGGACGCGATGGCCTGCTGGTCGTGGAAGACCTGAGCGCCGGCTTTGGGGAGAGCCTGAGATTATCGTTAGTAGATGTTGTTGTACTGTCGATTTTGGCTCGAGTAGCGATTGTTTATCCAGAGGAAAGTTCAGATTAGATCAAGTAAATGCGCACATTCGCTGCGTATTGCCGTAGCAAACAGCGAGAGGGAACCACGAGGCGGGCTTCGAACATCGCAGCCACAGCTTGGCGAGAAGCTCTATCATCATAACAAGGGGATTGGTGGGAGGGAGTGTGATGCTGCAGCAAAGTCTTACCTTGTAGTCCCAGACGCCGTTCTCCCAGCTGCCTGCGCCAACACCGTTAAAGGCCGTGCCGGGTCCGTCAGTTCCCTCGAATGCACGGCCGTACAACGGCAAACCCATGACGATCTTGTTTGCCGCAACTCCGTGGCTGATGTAATACTTCACAGCAGCATCGGTGCTGAAGGGAGTGGCCTCTGGCCTTTGTTGCGAGGGGAAAACATTGGCCTGGTGGCCTGCAACCTTGTCCCAGGATCCGGCGTAATCGTACGCCATCAGGTTCCAGAAGTCGAGGTAGCGGTCCATCTCCTGGAACGGCAGGTTGGGGAAGTTCGCCGGTCCGGCTGGTGAGGCGACCGTCAAGAGGAAGTGCGGCCTCGAAGGCAACGTAGCAGCATACGCGTCGAGTTCATAGCGGGTGGCAGCGAGAAGAGCAACAAAGTCGGATCCCTCCTTGGGCGTCTTGGGGTACTCCCAATCAATGTCAAGACCATCGAAGGGAAGGTCCTTGAGCAAGGCCACGGCGCTCTGGGCGAACTTCTGCCTGCCTTCCGCGGTTGAGGCCGGGACTGGGAAGTTGGCACTGTACGTCCAACCGCCAATGGACAGGAGGACCTTCAGGTTGCGGTTACGCTTCTTGTGGATGTACAGCTGTTTCAGACAGCCGTAGAGGTTGTTGCCGGTGTCGTTCCAGGAGTCGGTAGGCCAATGTTTGTCGGTGTCTGCCCAGCTGTCGGTCAGGTAGACCTCGCCGCTTTCGGGGCGGACATTGGCGAAAGCGTACAGCACGTGGGTGAGCTTGTCGGCGGGGATATCCTGCGGCTGGTGGTTACGACCATAGATGGCCCAGTTCTGTAGACATGGTCAGTGTCTGCGAATATCGACTTGAGTATCGATGTGACTTACGACAAAGTATGCCACGCTCCGGTAGCCAGGTTGCGAGTAAGACATGGTGCGGATTGGGATTTGATCGATGGGCAGTGTGTTGAGGAAGCTATTGAGTGAGTTTAGGTTTGACGAGAGTTTGGAAGAAGCGGTAGTGAAGGCAGTTAAGTATACCAACAACACGTATACGATCAGGCGGTGCAAGAACGCTCTGGCCATGGCGAGTCAGCGCCTGGACATTCAGTGTCAATGTCATGCGTGCGGTCGCTGTGACTGCCAACGCCATCAGACATACCGGTGATTCAAGATTCTTTGTGTCTGGATGGGAGAAGTGAAGAGGTGGCGGTATTGGCAGTGGCATCAGGGCCTGCAAGCAGCGGCTCTCGGCCGTGACGTTGACGTGGGTGGATCACATACGGGCGGGCGTTTCCTCACGCCTGATGTCAAGACCTGACGTCGCAGACTGATGGAAGCCAAGTACTGTATGTACCGCTGTTATCTTTCATGCAAGAAATGCAACGGTAGTAGTGCTAGCCAGTCACGGAGGTCTTAGGCGAAGACGCTGTCTCGCAGCTGAACTGAATTGAACTTCAAGGTGGTGTCAAGGGAGCAAAGTGCCGAGAGCACAGTCCACCTCAGGTCACCTGCTTTCGCGCTGAGCCGCGAGCTTCCACTTCCACTCCATTTGCTCGACGTGCAACTGATATGGCGTTACATTTCGACCAACGTGATTGCCTGACTGCCTGCTACATCTCCCAGCCAACCCGCTACGTTGCCTGACCCGGCGACAACATGCGACCGCCAACTCCGTTTCGACCCGACGACAAACCACGAGCGAAACCGCATATACAACCCTGATACGCGTGACCGACGCGTGTAACGTTACCGGCTATCTCTTGGATAAGGACAACCCGCGAGGCGAAACACACATATTGTGGCTTGAACCGGTTATCGAGCTGGCTCTGGGACATGACTACCGGTAATGCCTTCAGAGACGGCGCACATGCCCATCTGCTTGCGACACCGACCCTGGCGAACGGAGACTCCGAACCTGAACCCAAGCGACTTAAACTGGCGCCCTCGCTTCCACTGCAAGCGACAATATACACAAAGACCGCCGACGTCAGCACCGATCTGGAAGTAGATCATATGATCCTGGACTACCTGTCTCATCAAGCCACCGATGACATCCTCGCCAGTCGCAGATCTGGGAAGGTTCAAGCTGCACTCCAGCACAAGCTCGTCGCGATGGATGCGTTTTTGGAAATGTTCAAAGCGAAGCATCCGTCCTACAAACCCGATCCGGAACTACGGTTTCGACTGTTGTTGCTAAAGTTCTCTACACTCTTTTGTCATCGATTTGTCAAATCCTCAATCCTACCCTCCTTGGAAATGCTTCACCGACTAAAAGAAGAAAACACTTCGCGTGCTCTAGATTGGATCAGAGACTCTAACCGATTACCATCTGGTGACCGCGATATGTCAAGGTGGGAAACTAGACTTCCGTTCGCGCCATCAGCTCTCGAATATCATCGCGCTCACAGTCTCGAGGCCGTTAAGTTGCAGCCTGAGAGTGACGGATACGGCGATGCCTTCTATGGCACTTCTGCGAGTCTTGCACTGCTTGACATCCTCCCCTTGTTCATGAAAGTTATCGCAGCCCGAAACGAGCTCGCCAATAGCAACCTCAGCTTGGGATTGATGGATCTGGCAGCTCGCTTCATGTTGCAAGCATGCCTCGAGCAGTATCTGATCTTTGGAGCCGATGGGTCCGATGCGGTCGACGAGGCCTTCGCGTGGGGCTACAAGCGCCCGCAAGGCGCCGATGAACCGGGAGAGCAAGGTTCGGTCGGCTCGCAGGGTATGGAAGACGTCTCCGACGAAACGATCCGCATGTTCCAAGCCGAAGATGACCTTCAGGAAGAATCACCCGCCTGGAGAGATTTGAAAGCCAAATACATTGCCTTGCTTGCCGACGAGACGCCCCGCAATCTTCAAGACCACATTGAACGGGTTGCAAAGGATCAACCAATTGCTAGATTTGAAAACACTGTTTTGCAGCTGCTCGCAGAATTGGCGGCTAGCTTGCCACTTCCTGTACTTGCGCAGCTGGAGCGTGGGACTTTGGACGGCATGGGAGTGAAGGAAACTAAAGCCTTTCTTCGTTCGTGTGGGCTTGGCTCACAGTGGCCCAAGGTACCAGGCTGAACCCAAGGGCAAGACCACAACGCACTGCATCAATCGGTCACCGCAGTGGCAGTACTCGGACACGCGAAGGGCAGCCGGCTCTACTGAACATCGAAAACATTGCCAACGCTTGGATCTTGCGCCTAGGTTGCTACCGCTCCAGGATCTTCTAAACCCCAGATCTACTGCGATCCCGACATGAATGGCTTGCCGCGACATCATGTGTCACGCCTACAGTCTCTTCATCGATGGCAGCTAGATATAGACCAACGGCGCAAGACCTCCCCGAATGGACCGCCGTGCTCTCGCTGATCCTACACCAGCTCGCACTACATCCCGCCCTTCATCCTTGGTGGCCTTGCCTTCGGTGGTGTTCCACACCTCTTCAACGATATCCCTCCTTCGAAGCGTGGTTCATGCAAGGAGTCGTGGCTGCTGCTGAGCACTCTTGTCGTCGAGGAGAAGAAGGCGGAGGTATCACCTCACTCGCATATAGGCAGGAAAGCTCGAGTGTTCAACTTTTTTTGTAGAGGCAGAATTAAAAATAAAACTAAAAACCGGAAATCTTGCAAGGGTTTTCGAAACACCATCCACGCCAAAACTGTCCATCCCACTTCGTTTTTTCCTATTTACCTCCATGTTGCGTTTCGATCAATCGGCTCTCTTTGGGGTGGTGCATATTGGACACTGATGTCTGTTTCCCACTTCCATCTCGCTCTCCTCTCCTCCCCTCGGTCTCGTCTGCCCTCTCCTTCGGTGCATTCCGAATTTCCTGTTGTTCATCTCCAGTCGATCGACAACCCCAAAGCGGAAACGAAACCACAAGTTAGCAATACTCTCCCCCATCCATCGGCGGTCGCTCCTCTTTCACTCCGGCCGCCGGATACATAATTCAGACATGTACTAACTAGCAGCACTTTGCTGTATGTTTCTTCCAAGCATCCCCCTCGGTGTGTTACCAGAGCCAACAAGTAACAAGTAACACGTTACACGTTGCACGGCACTAGTGGTGGGTGGTAACCTTTTTACACAAAATGGGAATGAATATGTAGTTCTTTTTCCTTTGCCCACGCGAGAGGGACCACGCATGAAAAGAGCCCGTATGAACCCTAACCCTCTCTACCCCCCACCCCCCACCCCCCAAAAACCGACATTTATAATTTCATCTTTCAAGGTGTAGCCGTTTTGTCCAAAGGGATTATCCGGTTTTCATCAAAAGGGGTGTCCTTGGGGATGTTTTACTTCTGGTTTCAGGAGTGAAGGTATGGTAGACGTGGAATGGAATGGAATGGTTTGAAATGGAATGGAATGGAATGGAATGGTAAGATAGATCTTTCGATG